>JAJPUD010007537.1:399-27932 GCA_023553655.1 Myrmecobius fasciatus | reverse complement strand
AAAGCTTTGTAAGCATCAGTGTTGAAGAATTACCCATACATATGTTTTGCAAATAAAAAGCTTTAATAAAAATAAGAAAATAATTCCTTAAAATTAGAATTAGGCAAGTGGAAGCTAATAACTCTATTAGACATCAAGAACTAATTGAATAAAATCAAAAGAATGAAAAATATAAAGAAAAAAATATAAAATACCTCATTGGAACTACAACTGACTTGGAAAAGAGATCCAGGAGAGATCAGTGAAGAATTATTGGATTATCTGAAAATCAAGATAAAAAAAAAAGAGCTTGAACAGACTCAAGAAATCATGGAGGGAAACTGTCCTTATATACCTTGATATTTTATCCTTTAGAATCTAAGGATAAAATAGTCATTGAAAGAATCTAACAATCACCTCCTGAAAAAAGATTCCAAATTGAAAATTGCAAGGAATATTGTAGCCACACTCCAGAAATACCAGATCAAGGTGAAAATACTGCAAGCAAGTGGAAAGAACCAATTAAAATATGAATAAGTCACAGTCAGTATTACACAAGACAACAACTTCTACATTAAAATATTGGAGGGCTTGAAATACGATATTCTGTAAGGCAGAAGAGTTTGATTACAACCAATAATCAACTACACAGCAAAAATGAACAAATTTTCAGGGGAAAATAAACTCAATGAAAACAGGGGATTTTTAAACTTTCCTGGTTAAAAAAAACAGAGCTGAATAGAAAATTTGATCTTCAAATACAAGACTCAAGAAAAGCATAAGGAAAGAAAAAAAAACAACTAGAGGGTGTGAGTATAAGTTGACTTTGTTGTGTTGACAAAAATAATTAAGGGGTAAAAAAAAGGATTGTATTAGAAGAAGAGGAAAGGGAAAGGATAGAATGGAATAAATTATGTCATATAAAGAGACACGGAAGACCTATCAGAGTAGAGGGAAAGAAGGGAGGAGGTGGGCATGTTTTGAACCTTGTCACAAAATGTGGTTCAGAGTGGGACTAATATATACATTTAGTTGGGAAAAGAAACTTATCTTACCTCATAGGGAAGTAAGAGGGGAAAGGGGAAAGAAAAGTGAAAGGAATGATAGAAGGGGGGAAGAAGAGAAAGGGGAAAAGGGGGGAATGGTAGAAGGGAGAGCAATGAGGGAAATAGAAGTCAAAAGAAAAACACTGGTGAGTAGGTAAAAGGTGAAAGAAGAAAAAAGTATATAAAGGGGGAAATAGGATTACACAGTAAGTAATCATAATTGTGACTGTGAATGGGATGAACTCTCCCATAAAAAGAAATTAGAGAACAGATTGGATTAAAAACTAGACTCCTACAATATGTTATTTTTAAGAAACACTTTTAAAGCAGAGAGACATATCCTGAGTAAAGGTAAAGAGCTTGAGCAGAATATAGTATGCTTTAGCTGAAGTAAAGAAAGCAAGGTAGCAATACTGTTCTCAGAAAATGCAAAAGTAAAAATAGATTTAATTCAAGAGACAAGGAAACTACACCTTGCTAAAAGGTACAATGAAGTTATATCAGCACTATACCCATATCCATCAATTGGTACAACAGCTAAATTCTTAGAAGTTAAGTGAGTTATAGAAAGAAAAAGATAGAAAAACTATACCAATGAGGGGACCTGAACTTCCCAAATCAGAACTAGATAAACCCCATCATAAAATAAACAAGAAAGAAATTAAGGAGGTGAATAGTATTTTAGAAAAGTTAAATATGATAGATCTCTGAAGAAAATTCAATGGAAATGGAAAGGACTATACCCTTTTCTCAGCGGTATATGGCACCCACACAAAAACTGACCATGTATTAGGACATAGAAATCTCACAACCAAATGCAGAAAAGCGTACATACCTTTTGATCCAGCAGTACCATTAGCAATACCAAAGAGATCATGAAAAATTGAAAAGGACCCACATGTAAAAAACGGTTATACCTGTTCTCTCTGTGGTAGAAAAAAATTGGAAATTGAGATGTCTATCAATTAGAGAATGACTGAACAAATTGTGGTGTATGAATATAGTGAAATACTATTCTAAAAGAAATGATGAGCAGGAGGATTTCAGAAAAACCTGAAAATGGTTATATGAACTGAAGCTAAATCAAGTGAACAGAACCAGGAGAATATTGTACACAGTAACAGTAATATTATGTGATGATCAACCATGATTGATTTGGCTCTTCTCAGCAATACAATAATTCAAGAAAAGTCCAAAAGACTTATCATGGGAAATATGATGTAGAAAAAGAACTATGAAGTCTGAATGCAGATATTTACTTTTTTCTTTTTTGTGGCTTTTCCTTTTTATCCTTTTTCTTCTTTTACAACATGCTTAATATAGAAATATATTTTTTAAAAATAGCATGTCTAAGCAGCTTCCCAGTTCATCACTAAATTTAGGGTCAGTTCTGCTCTTGGCATTCTAAGATAGTCTATTGGCATAATTAATATCACATTCTTATGAGTGAAACCACAGAGATCTGTCAATCTGGTTGTGTTTTCACAAAGATGATGCAATTTTCCATGAGGAAATGATGATTAATTTATTGGGCATGGAAACATATTTCTTAATAGAAAAACTATATTATTCTGTCAAGCTATTTAAGGAAAATATAGAGTTAGAAGCATCCTTTTCAGTTTATAATAGAGTAAGTTTCTAGCCAAAACAGTTTACTGATGTGTAACAGACTGTTGAAATTGTCTATTGGGTCATGTTTTTTCCCCACTGTATTATGAAATTCTTTACTGACCATCCAGACATGCTAGATCTTTTTGAATGATAAGAATTTTTAAAAGTATTAGCCACTTATTTTATGCCAAGTAACTGTGCCTAAGTATAAATACAAAAATGATGCCAACCTCATTTTAAAGAAGTTTACATTATAATAAAAAGAGTTGACAACATGTATAGCAGAATAGTGTTCAGAGAGGGATGTTTTGGCTTGGACCATCACAGACTTAAGAAGAGACATAAGGGAGTTCATGGACAAGTCCTTTCTGGCAATGAGGATATTAATTTGATTGTAGACCCAGAACTGGGAAGGAGTGGAAGAGGGGGAAAGTTTGTGTGAGGTGGCTAGGTAGATGGCAAAGGTCCAGAGGTCCACAATGTGTACACAAGGTATAGTAATAGGCAGAGTATACAGTATTAAAGTGATTGGGATGAAAGGATATCTTTTAAGTGTCAATAAGTGGGTGAGCTCAGAAGGACAGAATATTTTGCCCACAAAGCAAAATTTTCAGGTTTAGCTAGTTAGTTTTATGCAAGAATAGACAACTCATTTTGTAACCTTGTTCTTTTAACCCTATGCCCTATCAACCATATAAAGCATGTGTATTATATTAGAGGATACTGGACTCGGAATCATAAGATTGGCTCAAATCTTGGACTTTGCCACTTATTACCCAGGTGACCTTGAGCAAATCACCTAACTTTGAGTCTCCTTTTCCTCTTCTGTAAAATAAAGGGTCATATTGGATTTTTAAAATATTTTCTAGCTTTATGTCTCTGATCTGACAATTTAGTATAACTCATTGTTATCTTCAAATGAAATACTCTACCTTCTGGCAAAATTTGTTCTCTAGCTACTCTGATAGCTGGGCACTCTAGATCTCATTCTCATGCTTTTGAACAGATTGTCTCCCATAACAGGAATACACTCCTTCACAATATCTCTTGAATATTTCCCTTCCCTCAAGGTTGAACTCAGATATCAATTCCCATAGGCAGCCTTTCGTGATCTTTTCACTGCTGAATTAGGTTATTTGCCTAAAGTCCTAGTTACTCTCTCATACATCTACACACACATATGTATATGTATGTATGTATGTATATAATAGAAATAGACACATATGCTCATACACAAACACATATATAGGAGAAATACTTATTTGCTCTTATAGAGGTAGACATAGGTATAGCAGAAATTCATACTTATTTGCATACATATGTATATGCATACATAAATAGTAGAAATACATACTTATTTGCTCATATATATGTGTGTGTATGTCTGTCTGTATTAGAAATACCTACTTATTTGCTATACATACACATACACACATATATATGTAGTAGAAATTCTCATTTGCTTTTATAGAGATATAGATGTAACAGAAATACATATTCATTTGCTTATATATGTAGGTATAGATATGCTAGAAATATATATTTATTTGCTTCTATATAAATAGATATAGCTATAGTAGAAATACATACTTATTTTTTTACCTTGCAACTGTCATGGGAATAATATGCTTAACCTCTCCACCTCCCACCCCTCCAGTCTCCTTAGCTAGAGCATAATTCATAGAGCATTCATAAAGCTGAGTCGAGCTCAACTGGATTATCCTTTGAATGCATTTATTCAATAAGGAAGGATTTTGGTATGATGCAGTAATTCCTTTGTCCCTATGATGAGCAGAGGAAAGGGGCTTTGTCAAAAAGATTTGACCATAGCATCAAGAGCTGTGAACCCATTAAGAGAGACTTTTGTCGTTTTTCCCTATTCCTCTCTTCTGCACATGCTTCTTGGAATTCTAAGAACCTCCTTCTTTGACTTTCCGATTGGGGAATAGGAGGAATTGACTATGTGACCCTGGACAAATCCTTGAATTGCTTAGAATTTCTAGGTAACTTCCTGAAATGCAAAATGTAATGAAAATGGATAGAGCCCTAAACCTGAAGTAAAAAAGGACTGAGTTCAAAAGTGGCCTCAGACATTTACCAGTTACAAAACCCTGAGCTAGTCATTTAATTTTTGTCTATCTCAATTTCCTCAACTGTGAAATTGGGATAATAATACTCAGTGTTGAAGTAAGGCTCAAATGAGGAGTGCTTAACATAATGCTTCTACATAGTGGTACTATATAAATGCTATTGTTATTGATTAGTCATGTCAGATTTTGTGACTCCATTTGGAGTTTTCTTGGCAAAGATACTGAAGTAGTTTGCCATTTCCTTCCTTAATTTATTTTACAGATGAGGAAACTGAGGCAGAGTTAAATGACTTGTCCAGAGTCATACAGTTCATACATTTCTGAAGTCACATTTGAATTTAGTTATCCTCACTCTAGGGCCAGTATTCTATCTTCTACGCCATCTAGCTGCCTGTATAATACATAAATCCTAGCTGTTGTTAATCCCTTACCTGAAATACTTGTATCGATGATTCACAGGTAAGGAGGAATATGTTTTTTGTTTGTTTTTTTTTTAAATTATTTTTATTGTTAATACACATTGCTCTATGAATCACGTTGGGAGAGAAAAATCAGAGCAGAAGGGAAAAAACATGGGAAAGGAAAAAAAAACGAAAAAAAGAAGTGAATATAGCATATGTTGATTTACATTCAGTTTCCATAGTTCTTTTTCTGGATGCAGGTGGCAATTTCTGTCCAAAGTCTGTTGGGATTGTTTTGGATCACTGAACCTCTGGGAAGACCTAAGTCATTCATAGATGATCATTGCATATTCTTACTATTAATGTATAATTTATCCCTGGTTCTGCTTTTTTTGCTCAGCATCAGGTTCATGTAAATCATTGCAAGTCTTTCTAAAATCAGCTTGCTCATCATTTTTAAAGAGCAATAAAATTATATTATTCTCATATACCATAACTTGTTCAGTCATTCCTCAATTGATGGGCATATACTCATTTTCCAATTCTTTGCTATCACAAAAGGAGCTGCTACAAATATTTTTGCACATGAGGATCCTATTCCCTTTATTTCCTTGGGATACAGACCCAGTAATGGCACTGCTATGCCATATGCTATAAAAGAATATAGACAACTTTTTAGCTTTTTGGGCATGGTTCCAGATTGCTCTCCAGAAAGGTTGGATCATTTCACAACTCCACCAACAATGCATTAGTGTCCCACTTTTCCCATATTCCTTCCAACATTTATGAGTATCTTTTCTTATCATCTTAGCCAATCTGAGAGGTGTGGAGTGGTACTTCAGAGTTGTTTCAATTTGGATTTCTTTAATCAATAGTGATTTAGAGCATTTTTCCACATGACTATAGATGTCTTTAATTTTATCATCTGAAAAATGTCAGTTCATATCCTTTGACCATTTATGAATTGAGGAATAACTTGTATTCTTAAGAATTTCACACAGTTCTTTATATATTTTATAAATGAGATCTTTATCAGAAACACTGATCATAAAGATTTTTTCTCAACTTTGTACTTTCCTTTTATATCTTATTTCTTTTGATTTTGTTTGTGCAAAACCTTTTTAATTTAATGTAATCAAAGCTGTTCATTTTGCCTTTCCTAATGTTCTCTAGTTCTTCTTTGGTCATAAATTCTTTTCTTCTTTGAAGTTAAATCATCCCTTGGTCTCTTAATTTGTTTATGGTATCATCCTTTATGCCTAAATCATGTACCAATTTTGACCTTATTTTAGTATGAGGTATGAGATGTAGGTCTATGCTGAGTTGCTGACATTACTTTCCAGTTTTCCCAACAATTTTTGTCATATAGTGAGTTATTATTCCAGAAGCTAAAGTTTGGGGGGTTATCAAATTCTAGATTACTACAAGCCTTGATTATCATGTTGTGTGTATCTAATCTATTCCACTGATCTATCACTCATTTCTTAGCCAGTACCAAGTAGTTTTCAATGACTGCTGTTTTATAATATAGTACTAAGTTTGGTACTGCTAAGCAACCATCCTTTTTTAAAATTCCCTTGATATTCTTGACCTTTTATTCTTCCAGATGAATTTTGTTATTTTTTTCTAGTTCCATAAAATAATTTCTTGACATTTTGATTGATATGGCACTAAATAAGTAGACCAATTTAACCAGAATTATCATTTTTATTATATTAGCTTGGCCTACCATGAGTAATTGATATTTTCCCAATTGTTTAGAACTGCCTTTATTTGTGTAGAGGAGGGGGATGTTTAAAGAGATGAAGGCTAATCTCTCAAAGGAAAGACTATTAGTTTCCTCATCACAATTCTACCCAGGGTTGGTTCTAATAGAAATAGTTGGAAAGTTAGACATCTTGTTTTAAACCCTAATGTCCTTCTCACATAAAATTATGTAATGCAAGTACCATTTGTTTATCTATTTATCTATCTGTCTGTCTGTCTGTCTATCTATTGTTTATCAATCATGACATTTAAAAAGCTTGAGACATAATTTCTAGGTAATTAATCATTTTATTAATAAAAGTGATCAATGCTACTCTTTATTGTCAAAAACCCCTCACAGTTTGGAAGAGTAGTTTTTTCTGAGGATGACAATTAATTAATGAGAATGAATATTGCAAGAAGAGGAGGAACTATTCTGCTTAAGGGTTTTGGGGGTGCAATGTCAATTGTCATCTGCTTCTAAATTACCCCCAGCCTCAGGGCAATCTAATCAAATAATTTATTCTCTTCCAAACTTGAATAGAACACAATGGACAAGAACTCACCTAGATAAGGTGGGATGAATTTTTGGCAAAGGTCAGTAAAGTCCTTCACACTGAGCTTCTAACAAGGAAATGGAACAGACAAAAAGTCTGGATCCCCTCTATAATTGATTATTAATAATCATTGCTCACATTATCTACCTATCTACCTACTTACCCCTCCTCCCATCTAGTTATTTCTTGACCTCTTCAAGTTTCTAGCTTTCATAGTTCTTATTCATACTAAGCTATAACATTAATAGCAATTTAAAGTTTTAAAATGTCTCATAATGACATTTTAATTTTAAAAGGAACTAAGGGCATAAAGGATCCTTTAAAAAGATAAATGGCTCAGCATAGAAATTCAATCATAATTCAACAGGTGAGAAGGATTTTTTCTTTTTCTTTTTTGATTTATACCTTCCAGGATATTTTAAAAACCACCACATCATGCTGAAAATCACTGGTTTACCTGGTTACTGACTCTTATTGCACTAGAATTGCCATTTTAAAATCCCTTACATTGGATGTATAGGAAAGGCCTGATTATATACCTGATGCTGATAATCTGCCCCAGTGTGCCCTCAAAAATCTTAATTGTAATAACAGTTCACCAAAATATTCTCAAATCAGCAACTTGATAAACTGAATCTTGTTGAGACTGAATTCCAGAAAGACAATCAAGAAAGATTGCGGGGCAAAAAAAAAGATTTCATGGCCAGATTATATGCTGATCTTTCCTCATGTATGCATGGTCTATATCATGGCTGGTAGAAAGAAAACTCTTTGCAAAGACACTGAAAAGATGCCTGGCATAGGGGAAAAACAATATCTGGAGGATGTCAAGGTAGTAACTTAGGAATAAACAGGGGAGAGAATTTCACAACTGTACATGTTGAAAATACCAGCTGAAAATATAAAACTAATTCTTCTAAGAAGAAAACGAATAGTTAAAACTCATTGGGGAAATTAAAAAAAAATCAAGGGAACAGGTATGAAAGAGAATAGGCAAATGCAATGTTTTTGTGTACAGATTCATTAAATAGATCTCGCCAGCAAGGAGACTAACATCTTCAAGTTGTTTTTACTCGTCATGACTCAATATATAACTCTGAAAAAATAATTTTAGCCAAATCTTTCTCTCTCATACCAATTAATTTTAGGACTGGATCACCCAAAAGTGAAGAATTTAGCAGATATAGTTACTCTTCCTCAAACATGTATACATACATGTATGTATATATGTATATATTTACATGTGTAAATGTATAAGTAGTTGATATATTTACCCTCCTACAAACATACATATGTGCATATATTTGCAAATATATATATATTTTAAAAGGCTTATTATATTCTCAAATATAAATATCTTGGTTTGGAGGGGTAAAGGAACAAGTATTCCTTAGTTGTCCTGCTCTATATCTGACCACTGGACCCAAATGGCTCTAGAGGAAAAATTGAGGCAAGTGATCTTGCACAGCCCTCTCTCACTCAAATCCAATTCACTGCATATTATGGTATCACCTCTCTGATGTTATAGTTCCCTTCCATAAGGAAGGATAAATAGCAACCAACACTATGTGCCAAGTACTATGTTCAGCACTTTGTTTATATTATTTGGTTCTCACAGTAACCCTGAAAGGTAGGTACTATGTATGTGGGTACAATCAGAGATTTAAAAACTGATTTGCTCAAGGTTTAACAGATGGTGTCAGAAATTGGATTTGAATTCATATCTTCTTGATTCCAAGTCCAGCACTCTATATAATGTACCATTTATTTATCTATGTCAATTGGCTAATAAAATATATATCAAATGAATTTATATTCTCTAATTATATAAAATAAATGTTGGTCAGTTGAGAAGATAAATTCAATTAAAGATTGGAATATAATTTAGTGAAAATGAAATGTTTTGATAAAGTGGAGAAAGCCTTGGTTCTAGTGTCTGAGATTGTGGATTTAAATTCTTCTGTATTCCTTACTATTTCTGTGACTTCAGGGAAGTCACTAAATATCATTTACCTCATATGTAAAGTGAAATGATTGGAAAAGGTGATAATGAAGATTCCTTCCAACTATAAATTCAATGAAAATTTTTTCACCCTTTTTAAAAGCAAAGAACAATGAATTCACAGAGTGAAATTTAGCTATCAACCACTAGAGGGTAGTAGAACATTTCTCAAATTAACTGCAAAGGTCCAAGTACTGAGAATTTTCTTTGTTGCTATTTTGAAGTAAAGTAAGAGTTAGGATTTTAGATTGTGTGCTTTACTTATATAAACTTTTTTTTAAAGGATTCACTTCATGCATTTTTGTCAATTTAGGTTTCTAAAAGGAAATCTGTTTCCATTTCTTTTTTAATGAAAAGGACAGATTATGTAAGAAAAATATCAAAATGCCAACAGTATTGATGTTAAAAATCCTTCCAAAAATTGATATACTATATTGAAATTTTATCAAGAACTCTGTAGATAGCCATCTTTTAAATTTTACTTAACTAATTTATTTATTTTTGCTGAGGCAATTGAGGTTAAGTGACTTGCCCAGGGAATGTTAAGTGTCTGAGACCAGCTTTGAACTCAGGTCCTTCTGATTTCAGGGCTGGTGCTCTTTCTACTACGCCACCTAGCTGCCCCCTGAAAAATATTTTGAAAAGAGTTTTATATGATGTAGGTAGTCAAAAATAAACTAATAAATTTATTAATCATTTTATAGGAAACTACATCTCAGACACTGTACCTGATTTATACATTTAGGTCTAGAGAGGAATCATTTTCATTTCACAGAAGAGGAAACTGAGGTCTGAAAATTTGAAATATCTTAAAAATAATAAGAACAGAACCTGGTCCTCTGAAAATAAATCCATCGATCTTCACACTGTTCCTATTGTGAAAGACACAAAATACAAATCATTGCAAGATGCACCCCCCCAAAAAAGAGGCACAATAACTTCTTATGAAATAATAATTTCCTACTAAATAACTACTAAGAGTTGAACGATTTTCTTGAATCACTAACTTTTTTGTACACTGGATTTTGAAATTGATTGCTAATTTGCATTATTCTTGAAACGCATATATCCTATAAGCTATATATAGCTATATCCTATAATATTTCTGCGGTCATTTTTGCTACTTCCTCAGAACTTCCCATAAACCACATGATTTATCTAATGACCTTATGGAAGGAATATATTAAGAATTTTGCTTTGAAATAATTTCCCACTAGGTATATATTAGCCCAGCTTCCCTGACTATAACTAAGCATTTTTTGCTTATTTTAATGAGGAAATTTTATAACCAACTCTGTATATAAAAGTCTAAGTTGACTTAAAAATATATTAAATCAATGCTTTTATCTTAATGTATTTTAGATTAAAAAATGAATCAGTATATGGTAATCCTAGAGGAACTTAAATTAATTTTGTTTTAGATGGTATGTGAAAGAAGCCTAGGATTACATTAAACAGAAGATTAAAATGGACCAATGCCACATGACCATATTTCCTCCCTTAGGAACAATATGCTGTTCCTTCACAAACTGTTTCCCATCTGTCCTTTCCTTTTTACTTCTATAGTTATCAGTCTACTTTAGACCTATATCACCTCTCATTTGTACTTCTATAAAAGCCTTTTCACTGTCTCCTTGATTTTTTCTCTCCCTTTGCCAGTCTTATTCTCTGTCTCATCCCTCCCTCTCTTTCTACTTCCCTTTTTTCTCCTTTCCTCCCTCTTTTCCTCCCTCCTTTTCTTCCTCTTTTTCCTCCCTTCTTCCTACTGGAAGTGTTGTGGCTACTCATGGGTCCAATTCCACTACTTTTGGGGATTTCCATTTCCATCCTTGGCTACATTTTTTCTCAGGGTAGTGTTCCTTACCCTTTATGTCAATACCCTGGGGATAGAAAATCCTATTCTCTGATAAAGACATTAGTGCAGTGCTTAGCATAGAGTACAGCACATAGTAAAGTGCTTAATAAATTCTCATTGATTGACTAGGAGTCTCTTGGTGGTATTGACAGGTTCAGGTAATATGATTATTTGAATTGTATTTAATATAAGTTGTATTGGATGACCTCAGAGGTTCCTTTCAACTCTGAAATTTTGTGACTTTTTGAGGGAAGAGACCTTGTCACATATATCTATATCTATATAATATCTGATTTATTCTTCAGCCCCAAACTTGGTCATTACAATTATATAGGGCTCAGTTTCCTCTGTTGTCCTTTTTTGGTTATTGTTCTTTCTCTTTTCATCAGGGGAGAGGTAGTCATTGTGTGCTGGTGTGTATATGTATATACATATGTGTATATAGACATATATATTTGTATAATGTATATATGCATGTTTCTACTTGCTTCATTTTATATCAGTTCACATGTCTTCCAATGGTTTTCTGTATTCTTCCTTTATTGATCATTTCTTTTATTTATTTATTTATTTGCTGAGGCAATTGAGGTTAAGTGACTTGCCCAGGGTCACACAGCTATGGAATGTTAAGTGTCTGAGATCAGATTTGAACTCAGGTCTTTCTGACTTCAGGGCTGGTGTTCTATCCACTGCACCACCTAGCTGCCCCATTATTGATCATTTCTTAGAGCATAATAATTCATTAAATTTATGTTGCATACATGTTTTTTGTTATTGTTGTTTTTCAGTTGTTTCTGATTCTTTGATACCTCATTGGGCATTTTCTTGGAGAAGAACTGAACTGATTTGCCATTTCCTTCTCCACTCATTTTTTCAGATAAGGAGATTGAAGCAAACTGAATTAAGTGACTTGGGCAAGATCACATAGCTACTAAGTGTCTGAAGCTAGATTTGAACTCAAAGATAAGTTTTCTTGACTCCATACCTGATATTAGCTGCCACATAGGTGCCATTATACATATATCTCAAAGGAATTGTCATTTGTTAATCCATGAGCTCATTGCTCTTTTTTGAAGACCTATGACCAAAAAATATGAGTGTAGGCTGAATCATTGGAGATGACATCCATACTAATGAATTCATGCATTGTCTAAAGTATTGACAAAATTGGGGGTTAATTCTACATGTGTATCTCCTTGAAAGTTGGGTATCTCTTCACTAACCCTTTGAGTCCTCTTTTAGGTATCAGACCTCTAGTGGCAATGGTATTTTGGAATTTTAGTTTGGATCAGTACTCCTTTAATGAACTCTAAAGTCCAATTCTGAGATCAAAAGATTATAGTTATAAAACTTAGAGTTACACTTTGAAAATCTGTCCATGTCTAATTGTGGGGCAACTAGATGCCACAATGGAGAGAATGCTAGGTTTGGAGTTAGGGAAATTAATCTCCCTGATTTCAAATCTTTCCTCAGACACTGATTAGCTGTGTGACCTGGGCAACTCACTTAAAACAATTTGCCTCAGTTTCCTTATTTATAAAATGATATGGAGAGGAAAATGGCAAACGACACCAGGATCTTTGCCAAGAAAACCCCAAATAGGATCAAAAAGAATCAGACATAACAGAAAAGACTAAATAATAACTACAACCATGTCTAATCATTTAAAACTACATTTTAAAATTGTGAATATTTTCTATAGTTTTTGAATTGGCTCCCACGTTCATTTTTTCGAGCCAAACTATATGGCATGTGTCAGTATCTTTTTTCTTTCCCAGAGCTCTGGTTCTAATTGGGGCTGACAGGAGAGCTTTGAACCAATATAAATACATCGTTAACATTATTAGAATGAATTTAACTGTGCACCCCTAGTCATTTCCTTTCTAAATAAAATGGCCTTTTGAAAGTCAATTAATTGTTGCTTTTAGTAATAAAATCTTTTTATTCTCATTTTAGATTTTATTGTTATGATGCATAGACTTTAAATACTGGCATAATCGGTGTACTTAGCCAGAATTTAATAATTTTTATTTTTAATAATATTTTATTTTTCCAAATACATGCAAAGATAGTTTTCAGCACTCACCTTTGCAAAACCTTTTGTTCCAATTTTTTTCCCTCCCTTATCCTCACCTACTCTCTTAGAGAGGGTGAACAATCTGAGACAGGCTAAACATGCAATTCTTCTAAACATAATAATTGTTATTGTATAGCTTTTTAATATATAACATGGAATAATAATAATAGCTAACATTTATTTACCATTCTAAGGTTTGAAAAGTTATTGTCTCATGGTTTTCTTCAACAATGAGATATGTTTCAAACCAGTTCTAATTGTTCAGTGATGAAGAAAGCCATAAACACCCAGAGAGAGGGATCTGAATGTAGAGCACAAAACAACATTTTCATGCTCTCTCGATGTTTGCTTGCATTATGTTTCCCTTCTCAGATTTTTTTTTCTTGTAGATCAGATTTTTCTTGCACAGCAAGATAACTATAAAAATATGTAAGCACATATTCGATTTGTCAAGTATTTTAACATAATTAACAAGTAGTAGACTTCCTGCCATCTAGGGGAGGGGTGGTGGTTAGGGGGGAAAAATTGTAACAGAAAGCTTCGCAACGGTCAATGTTGAAAAATTACTCATACATATGTTTTGCAAATAAAAAGCTTTAATAAAATGAAAAAAAAGAAAAAAATATTGTCTTGTTTGATACTCATAATAGGATCCTTCAGTTAGTAAGTATTTGAGAAAAAATTCTACGTCAGTCATAGCTTTTTATTTATAATAAAATATTCATAAAAATTTATTATATTTATAGTTAAAATAATTTATTATATATAATAAACAATATTTATAATTAATTATTTAGACAATCTATTATTTATTTAATTTATAATAATTTATAATTAAAATTAATATTTAATATAAATCATGAATATAGCTATTATTTATAATAGCTTTTTATTTTCAAAATATATACAAAAATATTTTCAACATTCACTCCTGGAAAATCTAGTGTTCCAAATTTTCCCCTCCTTTTCCTCACTCCCTATCTTAGACAGCAAATAATCCAATATATGTTAAACATGTGCAATTCTTCTATACATATTTCCACATTTATCATGCTGCACAAGAAAAAAATGGATCAAAAAGGAAAAAAAAATGAGAAAGAAAAAAAAAAGCAAGGAAACAACAACAAAAAGGTGAAAATACTATGTTGTGTTCCACATTCAGTCCTGATAGCCCTCTTTCTAGACTTACTTGGTTCTCTCAATCACAAGTTTATCAGAATTGACCTGAATCACCTCATTGTTGAAAAGAATCCCATTCAGATCTTCTTGATTCCAAGTCCAATATTCTATTCAGAATGTCATGATGATTCTATACTAATATAATGAACATTTCAACAAATAGAATTTGAGTTTATTATGATTTCTTTTCTCAGATAAGATAAGCAGTTCCTTTGGATACTATGGTGATCATTTTAAGTTTCCTTTAAATTAACTCACACTTTTTTTTAGTCAAAAGGTCATCCGCATCCTATAAGAAATCTGTGTTAGCATTTTCTGAAGTTCAAATTCTATTGGTAGGAATTCTTAAAGGGCAAACTTCCTTCTTTTCTATTGAATATTATAACTAGTTTTTAATTAAACCTGAAATAAGGTTGGGATTCTTTTTAAAAACAATTGTACAAAAAAATCTTTTCAGTAAAGCTGGAAAGAACTCTAGGAACCACTCATCAAGCATCAGATAGCAAGGTAGCAGTGACATTTCTGAATTTCAGATAAGTTCCAACCTCTCTAAATCACATCATGTCTTTAACCAGCTATTCCTTCTTTCAGAACCTTGTGATGTTATATGGAAATCTAGCTTCCCCTCCCAGGCATATCTCATTTGCTCTGGGATATTAAATAAGTCAATTTACTTTACAGGCCTTAATTTCTTTATATACAAAGGAGACAAGACTTGTAAATATGATTATTTTGTTCAACTTTCAATTCTGTCCCCAAATTTTGGTCTTTTATAATATATATAGAAATAGAAATATAGAAATGTAGAAACACAGAAAAATATATAGGAGAAGGTAAGAAATTTGGAACAAATAAGAGATATATTTAGCTTAGAAAAGAGTAACCATAAGGGAGACATAATAGCTGTATTTAAGTTACTTGAAAATCTGTCATGTTGAAGAAGATTTAAACATTGTACCTTTCCTCTGGAAGACAGAATTAGGAAGAGTGGGTGGAATTTATAGTCAGACTTTGATTCAACATCAAGATAAGCTTTTACACAGAGTTACCCAAAATTTGGATATGCAATCTCAGTGGGTTCTGAATTTCCCATTACTGATAGTCTTCAAGGAGAGACTGGATGATAATTTGGGATGTTTATAGAGGGATTTCTTTTCACTGACCTAGATGACTTCTAAGATAACAAAACTCTGAGATGATGTGATTCTGGAAAGAGCAAACATTCACTTTAATCTCCTCCTACTCTTAAATAGAAATTGTTTTTTATTCCTGCTGGAAGTCTCCTTTGCTTGACTCCTTTGCTTTTAGATAGATATAGATATATTAATATAGATCAATAGAAAAGCTACTCCTTCTCCCCTGGAATTTCAGAGAGTGAGTAAAAGAACAATTGATTACAAGAAAGGAGGGGATAGATAATTGTGGAACTAATAGCATCATCATGGAATTTTATGAAAGGTATGAAAAGAAAAAAAGTGTGAAAAGGAAAAATTTTTAATAATTAAATATTAAAAGACAACAGAATTAAAAAAAACATGGAATTAAATCAAGATAAAGGGGGCAAAAGAGGAATAAAGAAAGCCTTAAATTGGGTAATAGTCATTTAAACTCATGGAATGATATTAATAAGAAACTATATTTGTAAATATTTTGTGACAAAGGCTGATTTATATTGCATTGAAGAGGAAGCCTGTAAAAGATTATTGGATTAGGAATGAAAAATCTGGGATCTAGTTGCAGCTCTGCCACTTAAACTCTGACCTGGAGTAAGTCTCAATTTCTCTGAACCTCAATTTCCTCACCTGTAAAATGAGGAAAAGAGTACTAGAATTGCCTCGGTCCAAGAATCAAATCAGATCATAGGATCATATATAGCTGAAAAGGGACCCATACCCTCTGGAGAAACTGAGACTAAGAAAGAGTAACTTTACTCAATGTCACACAGGTAGGAAGTAATAAAATTTAGATTTGAACTCGTGTTCTATGATGCTATATTCTTTTTTTCCCACTGCAATATTCTGCAAAGTTCTTTGAAGCCAAAAAGAGCTATATAAATGAGTTCCCTATATCATCAGTCACTGAATTGTGTTCAGTTTTTAAACACTTATCTTAACTGTAAGCCTCATACTTAAATCTGGAAAATGTATCTGTGTTTGTGAATGTCTGTTGAAGTAGGGGAGAGTTGGTGAGATAGAAGGGAGGACAATCAATTCTAACAAGCTGTTTTTGACCAATACTATCAATAAAGTAAAATATTAGTTTCTCAATACAAGAGACTTTCAATCATCATAAATTTTTGGTGTCACAACTTAATAAAAAAGAAAAAGAATTATCCAGCCTTTGAGTCTAGAAATCAGGTGCCAAAATTCACCAGCTATTGTCAGTAACATCACACATCAAAATCTACTTAATATTATTAATCTCTGATATTCTTTTGCAAGATTTTTCTAAATATTTCAGGAGAGCTCCCCATATAACACACCAGTAATTTTATTTACTGGGCTTCAATATCCTAAGTAGAAAAGACTGAAACAACTAGAACTAACTAGAGATGGAGACAACTAGAGATGGAATTAATTAGATTGAGGGACTGTATAATGCTCTCACATAATGGGAGCATGGAAAAAAACAACCATGGAGGTTATTTCTTGGAGTTTCTCATCTTGTCTGGATGTGTATTCTTTACCACAGTCAGCTGGCATAGTTGCTTCCAGTTTGGGTTAACAGTGAATACAGCATAAATGGCTGTTCTGTGAGATCAGCAGGAAAGATCTAATTGATAACATATACATGACCATAAAACAGAAAAAATATACTTTCTTAATTATCTTAATTTAATATACCAAAGCATTCATGTAAAACTTTTAGATGACCTACAGAAGAGCTTGCCAGTGTCTTGTGTTACTTTACCAAGCAACAAAAAAGCTTTGGTTCCAGCCATTGGGAAAGGATTGAAGATGGAATGACATGAGTGACACTTCTTAATAACCATTTGATTGAATTATCTTTTAATCAGGAAACATGGAATAATGGATAGAGTCATTAAGATATAGGTTTATGTTCCATCTCTGACAAATACTAGCTGTGCAATCATGGATTACTCATTTAATTTTTTCAGTTCTTTAGTTTTAAGATATAGATATGTGAGCTCCGTCTATAAGGAAGAAGTTTACACACTGGAACTTTCACTATGCCAATGAAATAACAGAATTTTTTTCTGTCTCCTATAAGAATAAGTCACTATCTTTCTATCTTTGATCCCTTCTTTAAGAATATTTGTTTTAGATTCATTGACAGAAATTTTTCTCATCAATATTTCTTGAATGTTTGTGAATCTTTAGCTTTGAGTTTTCCTTGTAGATAAAAAAAATAGAGAAAAAAACTTTTAACTAATTACTTAGAAATTCTTAGTCTATGCTAATAAAACTTAATCTAATCCTATTCTAGATAACTTTATACAATGTTCAAAACAAGAAGTGAGAGAAAAAATTAACATATTTCTATGCTGCTAAAATAATTGAGGAAGTAGGTTTTAATGGCTTCAATTACTCATATTGGTTGTCTCTATTGTCCCATTTCAATGCCCATTGTTAGCTCTTTAATTTAATTTATGCTGTGTAGACTGGTAGAACGGGTATTAGGACCTCATCCAAATTTTGGTAAATATTGTGAGCAGCTAATGTAATGGAAACTTTCTTTTGATCACTTAGAAAAATGATGACACACATTAAAACTGAGACAGAAGTCTTGGCTATTAGGATTATTGACTGAAATTTTTAAACTTTTCTTAATTGAATTCTTTGTGTCCTCTGGGGACATGTGGAGGAATTTTTTAGAAAGACAAAAACAAGGGTACTTCCAAGGTAGATGGAGAAAAATATAGACCATGCTTGAAGGAAATGCAGCAGTACCTCTTTATTTAACACATAGAGAGAAGGGAGAAAGCAGAAAGAGCTTTGGAGAGAAGGAAGAGATTTAAGGAGAAGAAAGTGAGTACTTTTAAAAGAAATAGCTAAAAAGAAAGAAAAATTAGGTGGAACACAGGACAGATCCTGGAGAGAAGAAATTTCCAAGAAAGGAGACTCAGTGAGCAGGGTTATTGGGAAAACTACTGGAAATGAAGCGATAAAAAAAAATCAATCATGACCAAAAATGATTTTCAGTTTGAAAATGTCACATTGAGGAATAGGCTTAAGGATCAACCCAGAAATAAGAGCCAATAATAAAAATGGAGGAAATGGTAGAAAAAAAAAACTGGAGAAAACAAGGTTCCTTTTTGTTATAGAAACCTCTACCTGAAGAAATTGAAGATGTCAGACCAAAGAAGGGGTTATAGTTCATTAGAATCCCTCTGGCCCAGAGGATAGTAGAGTCACATATTTGAGGTTTGGAATCTGTTTTTTAATTAATACCATTGACCCATAGCTCTCTGTCTATCCAAGACTATTATTCTTTCTCCCTCTCTTCTTCTATACCCTCTCCCTCTCTCTACCCCCTTTTGTTCTATTTGAACAAGCAGACAACTGTCAATATTTATTGAGTTCACTAACAATAAAGTTTTGTTATGGCTGTTTTTAATAACAACAATAATAGCTAGTATAGCAATTTAAGGTTGGCAAAGTTATTTACATATATTTTACTTAGTTGGTCATTTTTAAAATCCTAGTACATGCTTCAATTGCTAGAAATGAGACATATAAAGGTTATGTCACTTCCCCAATATCATACAAATTAGTGAAGCAAGATTTGAACACAGGTCTTCCTGATTTTATATCTGACACTCTGTCCACTGGTTCACCTACCTGTTTATTTAGTGAAAATTCTCAGATCTTAAGGAAAGAGGAACCTATCATAGCTATTGTTTTCATAGAATCATTAAATGTTAGATTTGGAAAAAAAAGATTGGGGGGGTGAAGTTAAGATATCGTTTTGAAATGTCACTACTGCCAAACTTCCCCCTCTCAAAAATCTTTTCTATAATTACAGAAAATGCCAAATAAAATTCTGAGCAGAAAAGATAACAAAAAAGTCATAGTGACTAATTTTTCTAGCCCAGGAAGCTTAAGAAGACAGAAAGAAAAGTTCACACATGCTGTTATGGGGACTAGCTAGGAGAAAAAGAGTAGCTGGATACAAGATTGGGGACCATTTTGTAGCTCTATAGCTTATAGCTGCAGGTCATAGTCTCAGGACAGAGAGGAACAATTGTGGTCGAGAGGGACCAGCCGCCTTATCTGGGTAAGGACCAGAGGGCATACTAGAAGGATAATAACCAGAATTCTTCCCAGATTGTGCCACTTTGTAAGCACTGAAAACTTATAGGTTTTCAAATTGAACCATACAACTTTGTTAGCCATACCCCACCAAAGATAAGCAGAGTCTAAAGTCAAGAAACAGGGTAAGAAAATGAGCAAACAACAATGATGACAATAACAAAAGAACCTGACTATAAAAAGCTTATGTGGTGAAACTCAAGGAAACTTGATACAAACTCAGAAGAAGACAATGACTTGGAAACATCTATAAGCAAAGCTTTAAAAAATTGCTGACTGGAAAAAGCCCAACAAGAATTTCTAGAAGTGCTAAAGTAAGAGAATAAAAAAACAAAACAAAACATTTTAAAATTATTTTTTTTAAAAACAATATAATGTATAGTAGCAAAGGAAATATTCATGGAGAATTAGAGCTATGTAAGAAAATTGTGGAAGAACAATTAAGTTTGGTAAAAGAGGCACAAAAATATATTGAAGAAAATAATTCCTTAAAAATCAGAATTGACCATATGTTAAAAGAGGTACAAAACCTTACTAAATAAAATAAATCCTTAAAAATTAGAACTGGTCAAATGGAAGTTAATGTATTCTTGAGACAGCAATAAACAATAAAGCATAGTCAAAATACTGAAAATATAGAAGAAAATATGAAATATCTCATAAGAAAAGCATATGATTTGAAAAATAAATTGATGAGACATAATTTAAGAATTATCATTCTGCTCAAAACCCATAATTCACAAGAAATTTGGAAATCACTTAGCCCAACATACTTATTCTACATATTCCCAACTATATATTTAGGCACTCTGAAAATGATTTAGCCAGGACATAATAAAGGAAAAAAGGTAAGAGTCTGGACTGTAAGATACTCCACTGAAGATAAGAAGAAGGACACAGAAATAAATTTAAGTTTCAGAGTAGTGTGGTTGAAAGATCTGAAGACTTGAATCAAAATCCCAGCTCTGATATTTACTCACTGTGTGACTGAGGAAAAAATCAGCTAACTTTTTGTAATATCTATAGTCTATGGGATAAAGATAATTAAACACATATAAAAGTTTTATTTCAGAACTAGAGGACTATGAAATAAGAGATCAATGATCTTGGATTTTGATATATATTCAAATAATACCATACTAATGCTTCCCAAGATTCCATTGTATGCAAATTCATAAAAATGAATTATTGTTTGATGAAATCTAGCAGATGAGCAATTGTGTCAGGGATATATAGAGTGTGCTCAGTGTACATGGAAGCATACACATGTGCACAGGTATGCAGATAAAGGTTTGTAACAATATATACAAGGTTTCTCAAGAATTTTAGTGCAATTTTATGCTTTAGTAAGAAGCTTTAATGAGCTTAAAATGACACTAAAACTTTTGGGACTCGTATATATGTGCAAGTAAAGTGAGAAAGTGTGAAACAATGAATGGAGAGAAATGGTTTTAAAGTCAACATCATCTGACTTCAAGTCCTGTTTCTAACATATACAACTCTCTAAAACTTATCAATTACAGATGAGTTCACTGTCTCCACCAGTGGAGAGACTTTTCAGCCTGGATTCTCCTGCAACAATAAAAACACATTTCTAGAACAAATCAAACAAATAAACAAAGAATCACAAGCACACAGTATAGAAGACCAGGAATCTATTGACAAACATTCTAATTCCAGGTTCATGATGATAAATATTATCTTGGGGAGTTCTTCAAGTTTTTATATTTCAGTTTGTATAGTTTCAAAACAGGAATACAATGAGCCTTATAAGATTATAAATTGAGAGTAGAAGGGGTTTTAGAGATAATTTAGTTGAAGTCTTTCATTTTACACATGAGAAGATTGATGCTTTATTTTTTTCAGTGATCTGTCCAATGTCAAACAGGAAATAGTTCTTAAGTTTCATAGATTCAGAACAAGAATGAACCTCATTTACCAATTCTCCCATCAATGTCAGTCAATTCATATTTATTAATTACCTAATATATGTCAAGAAATATGCTAGGCTGAGGATAAAGATACAAAGAATGAAGTAATCTCTATTCCCAGTGAGTTTACCTTCTAATTAGGAAGACGAGAAATACACCCACACCCCCCCCACACACACACAGGTTAGTATATACAAACACAAGGCTCAGGAAGGTGAATGAATTTATTCAAAGTCACACAAGGAATAACAGAGCTGTGAATCCATGATATCAGCCACATCTTGAAATTTTTATGAGTCAATTACGAGGTAAGTGAAAACACTTTGAAAAAGCACCTAATGTAATGTAGTTAATATGAAATTATTATGTATATGTGTGTGTGCATATATATGCATAACACATATATGTTTTTGTATATAATCTAATAAAAGTTGATATTTAGAAAGAAAATTGATATTTAGAAAGTGCTAGGATATCTTGTAGAAAATTGGGAAAGGGTTGAGATATGTCCAAAGAGGTATTTTCCTGATTTCTCCTGAGCCACTTCAGTACTCTCTTATTACTGTAATCGAGCTCTTGATCTTTGATCACAAAAGCTGATTAAACCAATGAGTAGGTCCTATTGTGAATTGGGATGAAGGTACCTGGAAAGATGAATTCTCCATTTCTAAAATGAATTTGCTTTTCAGTTAAAAGTTCTTGATTATCAGTGATGGAACAGCCCTTTTGATTTTTCTATTTTGAGTAAGGATATTGGATCTAATGGTAAGTCTTTTGCAGAGGTTTCCTACCCAGAAATGGATGTGAGTCATGCAACTGGCTTTGATTCACTGTAAACCACAGCAAATATTACAGGTTGCCATTTCTGCAGCATGTGCACTTTCATATAGGACTTTGGAAACAGAATTGTAAATTTCATAGAAGATATGTTTTACCACCAACACAGAGAC
This sequence comes from Myrmecobius fasciatus, assembly GCA_023553655.1. NCBI lineage: Eukaryota > Metazoa > Chordata > Mammalia > Dasyuromorphia > Myrmecobiidae > Myrmecobius > Myrmecobius fasciatus. The sequence goes on along the minus strand of JAJPUD010007537.1, from coordinate 5,235 downwards.
AAAAAAATCTTTTAATATATTCATATAGCCAGTCAGGAAAAAAATGAAATGTTGGCAGCTGTGGACGGTAAGTAGGTATAATTATATGTGGCTTTGAGGTTCATTATTTTTGCTGGTTATTTTACCAGCAGAAAAAGTACATGGGAAGCAAAAAAAATACACTTCTGTGAGGCCCTGAACTTTTTACTTCTTTTTATTGATAATATCTTTTTAGAAATGTATTTTCCTTTTCATTTTAAACCAACATTTGTCATTCAAAAAACAGTATGGCAAAAAAATGAAAGATCCTTGGTTTCCATGAATACATTTCATGTTCCTTCATTGAAAAAAGAAATGTAGAAAACAAAATGACATTTTTTTTACTGTTGTTTGATAGTTTGAAAATTATACAGCTGATTTTTCATAGGATTTGACCATTTCTTGCCCAAAAAGGCACCAAAGAGTCCATTTTTCCTTTCCAAGACAGACAAAGGAAAGTTATTACGTGGGTTTTTTGAATGTAACCCAGGTAAATATTTTTTTTTTAACTGTAGAAATATGCCTGGGTATTTGTTCCTTATTGGAAGCATCTCTTGTGCCTAGAATCCTGAATCTGAGGACATAATAGTTGAAAATAATTATATTATTAGGTTACCAAATTATATACAATTATGATGGTAACATTTCAACTTTGTAGTGATTAATATAATGGCACACTATTCAGCAACTTTGGCCAAGATCTTCCTTACTCAAAGGAGTAACCCCACCCCATTCTGACCATTGCTGGCTCTGAGAACAATATTCAAAGCAACACCACCAATGCTGCTGGAAAAATATTGGTAATCAACTGCTTCATAGCTATATTTACCATGTCTGTGATTATTTATACTAAAATTTCTTTTCCTGGCCACCCTCCATCATTTTGTTGTTTTTATCCTTGTGGGCAGAGCATCTCATTTTTGCAACTATATCTCCAGAACCTAGCTTAGTACTTGACACATAATAGATGGATAATAAATACTCATCGATCAACTGATGTGTTGAAGTATGAAAAGGCATATAGGGATTCTTTTCCAAAACAAATCAAAGAGGACCAAAAAAAAGTAGAGCCAAAAGAATAATGTTGACACTATGACTATATAAAAGGAAAAGTGAATGAGAGAGAACTAGGTGAGGGATACAACCCTAAATATTCAGCTATTTGAAAGGATTATAATCACTGACCTTGGGAGTTCTGAACTACAATAAAGCCAACATTGAACAGGTATCTTCTTTAAGTCTGGAATCAATTTTTGTGAGTCCCAAAACAGAGGGTTTGGGGTAATGAGCATCTTGAAGTCTTAGTTTTCTCATATGTAAAATGGGAAAAATAGTAGCTGCTGTTCCCAAGTCACAGAGATGTTATTATTTTGGAGAAGAAATTAAAACACATTTATAAAAGTACAAGTAACCTTTCAGATACAACATAAATATAAACTGTTGCTATTGCTGCTATCATTGTTGCTGCTGATCTAGTTGGAATTAATGTAAGGAACTAATTTGCCTATTTTTCTTTTAGCCTGCCTATACAAGCACTTGCAATGACTAGTTAAAGGAAAATTTCCAGACAATTCAGGAATAAAAATGGCAAGTACAGATTTCAGGGGTGGGAGGAGGGGGTGAGAAACAACTAAAAACAAAGCACAAGAAAATAATGGGATCTGTGTCTGGATTTTCCATATTTGTCTTCACTGAAATAAAACAGGATGAGAGGATCAATAGTAGTGTCACCTGGAATGAAATAGGCCTCTGCCAAAAGTGTCTTGGAGATGGCATCATCACCTTTATTAGCATGTAGGTTAGGAAGGCTAACAGTAGTGGCAAAATACCGGGCCTCTGAAATTTTAATGTCAGTATGCCTTCATATAGCTCTTCCTTCACTGATGGGAATGGAAGATTGGAAAGGTGACAGTAATAGTGGTCAAGAGCCTCCTGACTGATCTGTCATTTTTCCTAATGGTTTGTTTTCTAGATGATGTCATATATTTACTACGTCTTCTGACAATTTATTTTGAAATTATGTGTAAGTCTATATGTGACTTCCCATCATCCCTTCATTTTCCTTAGTGAAACAACTTTGGTTCTTCAGAGACTATTGTTCCATGTTTTTCAGCCATATAAGAGCATTAAAAGAATGTAATTCCTCACTGTAATTGATCTGTGTCTCCATTGAAGTAAGTGCTCTGAATATTTAGGGAAAATGTTTATTCAATATCTCCAACAAAAGTATTGAAATAATTATTTCTTGGTTATATAAACAATTAATTATTGAATCAGGAGTAAGGTTTTTTCCTTTTTCTATTTTCTCACTCAGAAATAAGCCCTGTAGATTATTCATGAGAGGGAAAACTCCGATATGTTCAAAAGGAATAGAAAATTTAATTTAATTGTTGGATTCTGGCCACTGTATTTTCTTCAGACAGATCTGGGAAAAAGTGAATTCTCCCTTTTGTCTAAATTACACGATAGGGATTGGTCTCTCAGACCAAGACTTAGTTCTTATTAGAATAAATTCACTTCTCATTCTCTTCATGCTTTTTTATTTATTAACAAATCAGAATTGATTATCACTTTGAAGAACACCCATTTTTTCAAGAGCATAAAAACACTGAGTAGGTTCCACTAGTGATTTTTAACATTTGAGAGTATCATTGACTTTTCATTAAATCATAAATTAAAATAATTAATAAAATGACCAATTAACCAGAAACTATATCGCTTGAACAATTATATATCACAGTATAAAATCAAAAATATGTAAAAGACAAAAATTATGTAAAACTAAAGTAATTTATCAAAATATGTGGCTAAATATTCAAATACAAATAATTTTCAATAAACTTCATATTGAATGATATGTATAAGATGATTCCAAACTATAAATAGTAAAAATACAAATAAAAACACTCAGAGGTTTCATTAAAAATTGATATCAGTAAAAAAGAAATGAATAATTTTCAAGAGACTATGGGAAAAAAGCAGATATTGTTGATAAAATTTTATTTTTGTACAAATCATTCTGGATGACAATTTAAAAGAATACAGAAAGTGGCAGAATTGCTTATTGCTTTTGTCCAGAGAGCTCATTTCTAGGCATATGTACAATGGAGTAAAAGACTGAAGAAAAGGCTGAATATATTCCAGAATATTCAGAGCAGCACATTTGGGGGTGGCAAAAATCTAAAATGAAATGGATATTCATTAATTGGGGAATGATTAAGCAAATTGTGATATATGATTATAATAGAATATTTTTTTTAATGAAGATTGAAGAGGAACATGGAAAGACTTATATGCACTAATACAACCATTGCTGTCCAACTCCTTACGTAAACTAGACCCTTCTGGCCTGAATTTTCCAGAAAACTTGTCTTCAGAGTCTGTTAGAATTATTTAACTTAACTTTTGAAATCCTAACCTGGGAGTGTTCTGCTTTGATTTGCAAATGAATGATTATAAAAATGCTTGTTCTATTATTTTTGGCTGACTCTAGACCAAACTGTGCTTCATATCCTAACCTGTTATTCACTGAGGCCATCTGTCATCTGCCATCTACTCTGTTCTATGTCTGTGTACTTTTAATTCCTCCATCCACTTCTTGTTCTAGACATTGTAATCATGTTAAGAGCAACATTACTTCTGGAAAGGGTGTGCTAGTTTACTGACCTGTAGATCAAGTTCCCATCTCTCTCTGAAACTCCATTAAAAACAACAAAACAATAAAAACAAAACCTCTGTCTCATATGTTTCACTTTCCCATATGAATATATACATTCCTTAAGAGTTAGAACTGCCGGGGGCGGAGCCAAGATGGCGAACTGCGGACAGCTTTCTCTGTGAACTCCTGGGACATTCCCTCAAACCCAGACAAAGTAAGCCTTTCAACTGGTTTCTAAGTGAGAGCACCGCCAAGTATTTGGACTACAACACACTTCTATCAAAGATCTACCTTGAAAGAACTCCTGAGAAGGTTAGCCTCAGGGGAAATCGGCCGCTGGTTGCGATCAGACTCCAGCCGGGGCGGAAGTCAGGGCTGCGATAGAGGGGCAGATTTTGGGCACCCAGGAAGCCCCTGGGAGACGCCTGGGCCACCCTGCTCTGCTTGCGGGCAGGTGCTTTGGCAGATCTGCCTTTGGAAAAAAGTAGATCGAGAGCAGCTGAAAATGTGGTCCTAGTGGGAATCTAGCCCGACCAGCCTCAGACCAGAAGTCAACGAGGCAAACTACCCCAGGGCAAACACAAATTGTTGCAGTTTTCTCTGCTTTTGACCAATATCCCAACTTTAAATCATGAGCAAGAAGCAGAAGAGAGCTCTCACCATAGAAAGCTTTTACGGAGAAAAAATAGAACAGTCCCCAGATCCTGACATTATGAAAACAATCCCAGATGAAGCCGCAAAGGCAGACTTAAGTTGGTCTCCCTTTCAGAAGGCTTACCTGGATGATTGCATTAAGAATCTCAAAAGAGAGCTAGAAGAAGAATGGGGAAATAAATTGAGATCAGGGCAACAGAAATATCAAAAACTGGAAAATAGGACTGGTGAATTGGAAAAAGAAAACAGTTCACTGAAAAACAAAATTGGTGAATTGGAAAAAAATCACCAATTCACTGGAAAATAAAAATGGTGAACTGAAAATCAAAATTGGTGAATTGGAAAAAGACAACAATTCACTGAAAAACAAAATTGGTGAATTGGAAAAAGACAACAATTCACTGAAAAATAAAACTGGCAAAATGGAAAAAGAATGCATTGAATCAAGAAATTCAATTGGCCAGCTACAAAAGGAGCTAAAAAAGATAACTGAAGGAAATAATACT
>JAJPUD010007536.1:89136-105760 GCA_023553655.1 Myrmecobius fasciatus | reverse complement strand
GAGGCGCAGGTGGGGGTGCAGCCAGAGGGCACGGGGCGGCAGCGGCAAAGGAGAAGGCGGCAGGGTGGCCGGGGTGCGGGGCCGGGTGTGGGTGCGGGGGCTGCGGGGGGCCAGCGTGGTGTGCGTGGTATCCGGCCAGCGGCAGCCCATAGCTGTAGCCGTAGGCGCCGTAAGCAGCGAAGCCGGGGAGGAAGGCGCCGGGATCCCCTCCACGCAACAGCAGCTCCGGGTGCGGATGGGCGTGCGGGTGGTGCGCGTGGGTGTGCGTGGGCGGCAGTGGCTGCCGCTTGAAGCGCTTCCTCCGCCGCAGAAAGCTGCCGTTGTCAAACATGTCGGCGGACTCGGGGTCCAGCGTCCAGTAGTTGCCCTTGCCCGGATTGCCCGGCTCCCGGGGGATCTTGACGAAGCAATCGTTGAGCGAGAGGTTGTGGCGGATGCTGTTCTGCCAGGCGGGGAACTTCTCCCGATAGTAGGGGAAGCGGCCACTGATGAACTCGCAGATCTCGCTCAGCGTCAGCCGTTTCTTGGGGCTCTGAAGTATGGCCATGGTGATGAGCGCAATGTACGAGTAGGGCGGCTTCACCAGGGGGTTCTTGCCCGCCCCCGACGGCGTCTTGTCGCCGCCGGCCGCTGCTCCCCTGGGGGCCACAGGGGGCTCCCCGCCCGGGCTGGGCTCTGCTCCCCCCTTGGGCCCGGCCCCCCGAGGGGTGGGCGGCGGGAGGAGCCGAGGCTCGCCGTCCGAGGACTCACCTTCCTCCTCTTCCTCCTCCTCATCCCCTTCCTCCTCGTCCGGCCCGTACTTGCACGCGTCCCGGGGGGTGGCGGCGGCGCTGAGCAACGGATCGCCTCCTCCTCCGCCCCCGCCGCCCACCACGTCGATGTCCCCCTCGGCCTCGGACAGCACCGCCGGAGAGCTCTCGGAGGACATGATCTCGCAGCAGCAGCCGCCTAGGGTCATGATGGTGGCCGCCGCCGCCGCCTAGTCCTGGGCGGGCGGCTCTGGGACCCGCGCTCCGAGCGTTCCTCCGCCGCCGCTGTCTCTGTTCCGGCTCCGGCTCGCTGGGTCTTGGTGCGTGTGTGTTTTGCGCGCGGGGAGGAGAAGGGAGGGGAGGAGTGGGGGGGGAGGTGGACCAGTCGGGGGTGAGCACAGAGAGTGGGGGGTGTCCCCCAGCTAGGAAGCGTCCCCTGGCGGCCGAGAGCTGCACTTCTCCCCAACCGCGTGCACCCAGACTCCCTTCAAGAAGTCCTAGAGCTAGGGGGAAGAAGTGTGTGGGAAGTGTAGGGGGTGTGAGGGGATTAGTCACTTTCTTCCACCTCCTCCCCCTATTGGGCGGGGGGGAGGTTGGTGGTCTTTGCTGTTGGAAGGGGGGGGTGGTTGGAAATGTCTTCTCCCCCCTTCCCGCTTCCTAAGGCGGAAGAGCCGAGGGCTCCATGGGGAGGGAGGGTGAGGGGGTGGGGAAAGCGAGGGGCGGGGAGGGAAGGAAGGACGGATGAAGGGAGGAAGAGGAGGAGGGCAGCTACTCCAGCCGACTCCGGGCGGTAACTAGTAGCCACTATGGCTGAGGCGAATTCTAAGGGCCTTTATACTTGGGGGGGGGGGGGGGGAGGGAGGGAGTTGAAGTATCACGTGGCGTTGCTGACTGTTGGCTGGGTCCCCACCGCACCCCAGGACCGGCAGGGATTCCTCTCTTTGCTCCCCACCGATCACTCGCCTCCGCTCCCCTCCAGGCGGCTTCCTCCTGCAAGGGCCGAAGCAGTGCAGCACGAACGGACAGACCGATGGCTAGCTCGACGAAAGTCTGCCAGCGCGAGCGCCCAGAGTTGCTTTCTGCAGGGGAGTTTCCTCCCGAAGGTTTTGGCGCCGCACCCAGAAGCCATCGTCACCCGGGAGTCGCAGTCGTCCGAGCCTCCGGAACGGGAGTCGCCAGCCTAGGCCAGAGGTAGTGAAGGGAGCTGACTGCTCCAGCCCCGCAGTTGACTCTTGGGGCTAACTCTGTGCGGGTACTTGGACTAAGCCTTTGCTGTCCCTCGGTCGGCTCCCTTCTTTCTGCCACCCTTCCCCTTCCGGAGCCCTCAGCGACCAGCCCTGAGCGCTAAGGGGCCTTAGGATGTTCTCCCCTGAGCTTCCCTTCTGAGTGACGAGGTCCCTGGGCCAGGGAGGGATCGTGCCCTGCCGAGGTCTGGGAGCGCTCAGTTGTCTGGCTCTCTGGAGCCCTGTAGCTCTGACCGCCGCGTCTCATTGTCTCTTTTAACTCTCCCTCTCCGTCTGGCTTTTTTCCCTGCCTGGCTCCTCCTCCTCTTCTTCCTTCTCCTCCTCTTCTTCCTCCTCCTCCTCCTCTTCCTCCTCCTCCTCCTCTTCCTCCTTCTCCTCTCCTTTTCCTCCTCCTCTTCCTCCTTTTCCTCTTCCTCCTCTTTCTCCTCCTCCTCCTCTCTCTCTCATTTCTTCCTCTCTCTCTCTCTTCCTCCTGCCCCGCCCACCAGAGGCCCTCTCAGATTCTGTGTCCTGGGACCTGCGTTCCCGACCAAGGAACTATTAGCCCCTTTGTCTCTAAGAGTCCCCTAGACCAAACCAGCCAACCCGGGAGCGGGGGTGGCCCTGGACACTGACTTTGGTCGGAGGCCACTGGCGTTTGTTCCTCTAGGGCATCTTGCCGGCCCCGGGGCGCACCCACTAGAGGTGAGGAAGAGCGTAGTCTCCTATTAATGGCCCTTCCCGTGCGGACTATAATCCAGATCAAAACGAATGACCTTAGCCTGGTCCGGCCCGGCCACACGAAGGACCTTCACCCCCAGCTTTGTCCAGCTCTCCCGCTAACGGCCCTAACACCTGAGGTGGAGGCCGAGCACTGACCTAGAAGCTAGCTCCTGGTTTGGCTGGCCCTACCGCCCTGCCCCTGCGGCTCTGGAACCCGACTCCATTTAATCCGGGTTCCCCCGGGCAATCCGTTCCCAGGGATTCCTCCAGCCAACCCTCGATCCCCGTTACGGCTCTCTCCTCCAGGGAAGTGGGAAGAGCTATCTATGGCTAAAAAATCAGAAGACCCGGATTCGAAACCGGCTGTATCACGGTCATCGGGTGGTCCTGGGTAAGCCCCTTCCCTTCTTTGGGCCTCAGTTTCTTTTTTTATAAAATGAAGGGCTTCGGACTCCAAAGTCCTTCCCAGACCTGACAAGAATATTTATGAGGTGCTGGCTAGGATTGAAGGGAGGGGCCGTGCTTTCTCCCTCTCCCCCCCCCCAATTCCAGATTTGTATTCTGGCAAAGGCTGATGGGGGACAGAGAGTGAGGAGGGTGGCTACTTCTCGATTATTTCCTGGCAGAAGACAGTACCAATTCTTTCCGTCTTCGGCCCATTATTTTGACCCCCTCCAGGGGTGAGGCGGACTACTTTTGCTGAGGGACAGGTAGGGGCTGCCAGATTGCCCTTCACACACAGCCATGCTCAGCCACACGCGAATCCAGGCTCTCTCCTTTTCTCTTGGGCTCAGACAGGCGCCACCCTTCTGGTGCCCTTTCCTTCTGAGTCCCAGGGGCGCCTTCCTTGAAGCTGCAAGAGACCTAAGGGACCATCTGCTCCAACGTCCTCGTTTCGAAGAGAAGGAAAACGAGGTTCACTCGAGGAAGGGATTTGCCCCCAGGGCCCGCAGCTGGTTAACTGGAAGCTCGAGGGCCCCTTTCCTCGGACCCCCTATCATCTGAGGCTTCTTAGAAACAGAGCTCAGGGCCAGAAATGAAGGGGCGTCGCAATAGCCTAAAGCGCTCTCTTCCCTAGGTCCCCAAAGTTCCATTTCCTCTTAACAGGAAATTCACAAGGAAAGTCAGCTCTACCTGTTCTTAACGGCCGGAAAAAATTATCTCCGTCCTCGGGGCCACGCCCCTCTCGCTTTCCTCCACCCCCACCTCTCCCACTGCGCTCCGGGCTCTCGCGTTGTGACCCTCAGATCAGTCCTCTCTTTGGTCTGGAAAAGGAGGCTCGTCAAGGTGCTTCCCTTCCACACCTCCGAACCAAGGAGAGCTAATTCTCTCTGGAGTTAGTTGCAGGCCTTTGGAGCGCTTACTCCTCCCCACCTCTGTCTGTCTCTCTCACACACAAATCCTTACACAATCATTGATGCTAACTTTCATTTCTATGTGTGTGTGTACACATACATATATATACCCACACAAGTATATACGTATATGTATGTGTATATCTACACATTCACATATACATACATAAATATTCTTAGAAATTCATCTGTGCTCAGGCCGAAATAGAGATAATATTGTAGTTCAGCCTTACACACACACACACACACACACACACACACACACACACACACAAGCCCTTGGGCTGCCTGCTCAGACACAATTCACGAAGAATCGCACACACAAAAACCCTCTGGCAGACACGCCCAAAGCTCCCCGTGTTCACACTCAATTCTATTCACAACTGGGTCAGGTGGGCAAGTAGAAAAGTCATCCAGGATAGCCGGTGGCCTATGGACTTTGCCCCTCAGAGACTTAACTGGGCGAACTTCGGCCTAGGCTTCCCATCCCACGTTCTCCCGTTTCTTACGTTCAGAACGTGAAACAGAGTTGTGGAGGCTGCCCAGAGTAGGCCGGACTGGGCCAGAGAACAGGTGTCTGCATGTGCTGCGCAAAGCCCCGGCACTAATGGTAGCCTCCGGGTATGGCAGCTGCGGGCCACGGGGCGGCCTGCCATAGGAGGACCCAGGAAGAGCGCCCGCAACCTTCAGGAGGAGCCAGCTCACGGTCCCAGCTGGCGTAGCAGCACACCCCTAGCCTTCAGGCTGGCGGAGTAGGGGCCGTGGCCATGGTGGCCGTAGCAGGGAGGTGGGCCTGAGCTCTGACCAGCTGCCTGCCGGGAAAGATTAGTACCTTGCCAAAGTCGGGAACGGGACTGTTTGTGATAGGGGCCGAGGCTAACACCCCCCACACACACACCTACACTCACTCTCTGCCGGCACTCACCCGGCAGTTTTCTGGCCCTCTTAGCCTAGGCCTCTGGCTCCTTAGAGACGGTCTGGTTGGGTGTCTGCATGCGCTCGCGTTTGTGAGTGTGAGAGAGGGAGGAAGTGTGTGTGTGTGTGTGTGTGTGTGTGTGTGTGTGTGTGTGTGTGTGTGTGTGTAGCTGGCTGGCTGGTTGGCTCTGGCTCTTTCTGTTTCTGTCTCTCTCAGGCTGGTTCTCTTTTTCTCCCGTAGTCCTTTGCTCTCTGCTCTATGGATCTGTCCAGGTCTCTGATTCTTCCCTTCTCTCCAGGAAAATCGGTGCAATTCTCCTTCCTCACCGCTCAAACAATATATTTGACTCAGATGGAAAGTGTGTGTGTGTGTGTGTGTGTGTGTGTGTGTAGCAGGCGAGCCCTTTATGAATTTGGTGAGAACCCGAGTCGAATGTCCAGCTCGCGCCACCCACACATCAATAAATCCCCCTTCTGCCCAAATTAGTCGTCCTGTCTCCTGGTTTCTAGTCTTAGTTCGCAGCAGCCTCCCTGTGTTCATGTCTCCACAAACAGAATGGAGAATTGTATCAACTTTACGAAAATCTAAAATCTTTAAAACATTTCCTGATAATTGAGGTCAAACTGTTGGTAGAACAAGGAGAATCAGTGTTACACACACACATACACACACACACACACACACACACACACACACACACACACACACACCTGCGGATATAACTGAGGGAGGACAACTCTTGATCAGTCTCCCAATCCTTAGAATAAAAACAACAAAACGCTTTGCCTCGGCTGCGTCTACACAGGAAGGAATTAAACGGTTTTCCGACCTTTCCCCCTTGTCCCCAAAAAGACAAAGCTAGGGAGTGGGGAGGTTTCGTAGGGGGACTATGTTTCGATCGTATGTCTTTTTAGTCCTTCAATCGGTTCCACGGCGATCACGGATCCGACCCAAAGACTCTTGGGTCAAGATTTGGCGGGGGAGGGGAACTGAGCCCCACTCCCGCTGTCCCAGCTCAGCGTCAGCCAATAGGGGATCTCCAGGAGCGCAAGCTGGCGAGCTCCAGGGCCGACTGAGAAAGAGGAGGGAAGGGGAGGAAAGGAGAGGGGAGGTGTCTCCCGCCCCCTCCTCCCTCCCTGGCCCCCTTCCCTCCCTGGTCCCCTCCTCCTCCCCTGCTTTGATTCCCTGAAATAACAGCCGTGCGGCCCATAAAACGAAAGTGTCTGAAAGAATCCGGGGCGGAGCAGCTGCGGGCGCCCAGCGGACCACACACACACATTCACACACATACACACACACGTCACACACATACACACACATCACACACATAAACACACACTCTCCCAAAGATTCACACATGCATTCAGACCTAGGCGCGCGCGTACACATACATACATATCCGCACACATGTATACAAGCACACACACCCCATACACTCCCCTGGCCCCTTGGGAGGGTGAGGAGAGTTCTTGGAAAAGGTATGCTAGGATAGGGGGTCGGAGGTGGAGTTGGGAGAGCAGAGACCCCGAGGAGAGCCTGCCAAGAGTGCTGCTGGGTCAGAGTTGGTCCAGGGTCCGGAACCCGGCCTCTCCGCCCTACAGGCAGGGCAGGGTGGAGCTGAGGAGGGAGGAAGACTTTCTTCTCCACCCAACCCCACACACACACATAATAAAATCTAGTCTCCAGGGACTGGGCTGTTTTCTCTCTTCCCCCAAATGGAAGCATTTTAGGAGCCCTCTGTTCTCATCCTTCCTCCTCCCCCCCAAAAAAACCCACCCCGGGGTTAGTGGGGCCCAATTCCCTGAAAACTGATCCCTTGTGCGCCAAAACGCAAGCGAAGAGAAAGTTCCCAGCACAGCTTCTTCCCTCTCCAGGACCAGCTTCAAGCCACCCCAGCACCTAGAGCACCCACCCTTCTCTCCTTCCCGTCCTTCCCTGCTCCGAGAAGCTTCCTCTTTTACCATCCCATTTCTGGAGAGGACCTTGAAATCAACCTGATCGTTTAGAACCCCAGACCCAAAAGGTACTGAAATGTAGGGGGGATGGGGTGTCACAGGCGAAGAAAAATCTGGAAACTCAGGTGCTTTCACTGAGGCGGTTCTAGTTGAACCCCAAAACACCCACTCCTAGCCGATCCAAGTAGGTTCCAATAAGACCACAGGGCCCCTCCCTAAAGCACTCACGGCCAGGTGAGTGGATGCCCACGGGGCAAACGCGCATGTCTGTAAGTCGGTGGAGACCTGAACATGAGAAGGGAAATGGAAGAGCTTGAGGGCAGGGTCTCTTCCGCTTTTATCTCTTCTCCCCACCCAGAAGCTGACTTCCTTTAGGACTTTCATTTAAAAACAAATTTTTTTTAATTAAAATTTTGAGTTCCAAAATCTTCTCTCCCCTCCCCTCTTCCTGAGATGGGGAGCAATTAGATATAGGTTATACGTGTACAATTATGTAAACTATTTCCATGTTAGTCTTTTTGTACAACAATGTAATAAATGGAAAAAAATGGAAAAATGGAAAGATACCATGTTTCAGTTATTCTATGGATATCAGTTCTTTCTCTGAGGGCAGATAGGATGCTTCACCATTAATCCTTAGAGATTGTTTTGGATCACTATATTGCTGAGAAGAGCTAAGTCGTTCACAACTTTTCATCAAAAAAATATTGCTATTGTGTACAACGGTTCTGATCACTTTATTTTGCATCAGTTCATGTAAGTCATTTCAAATTGTTGTTCTTCTTTGTCATTTCTTAAAGCACAATAATATTCCATCACAATCATATTATTTATTTCGCCATTCTCCCAAATGATAGATATCCCCTTGATTTCCAATTTTTAGCCACCACAAAAGAACCAGTAGCTCTTTCATAGAGTTCAAGTGTAGAGTGTGCAGTAGGGACAATGTACTCTTTTCTCTTTCCCAGAGCCCAGGCTCAGCCTCTGCACAAACAATGGGTGCCTCATAAATGCTGATATTTGTGATATCCGTCCAGATCCAGATGCAAGGGATGTGTTTGTCTCTGAGGGTGTCGAGTGTCCAGTAGTACATGCACGTGTGTATGAGCTCACATATTGACAACCGCTGCATTCATGTCCTGGGCACTAAGCAAAGATTCAGAGGGAAGGCAAACAAATGCTAAGAAGTCCTTTGCTTTCTTAGCTTGCTCTCAGGTTCTCCCAAACAACCTCCTCTCTGACCTGTCCCCCTTCCTCTGCAGCCTCCCCTGGAGTCTAAATGGGAAGCACAATTCTGAAAATCCCCTGAACATGTGGCTGGAGACCCTGGGCCTTGAGCTAAGGGAGAATGAGAAGGAGCACTGAAAGAGAGACACAGACTGACAGATGCAGAGATGAATGTGTTCTATATGTGTATCTGTGTGTATTTGTGTGTGTGTCTCTGAGTGGGTGCATATAATATGTAGATATATGAATAGACACAGAAGCACCTAAAATAAGTTTTATACACGGGGCAGGGCTGCTCAGGTCTAATTTTGTCCATTGCCCTTCAGTCACTGCCACCTTCCTGGAAAAGACACCTAGGGATATGTGTGTGTGTGTGTATACATATATATATACATATATATATATACACCTATATATATATATATACATATATATATATATACACCTATGTGTGTGTTCTGTATATGGTGTATCCATATGATATATAGTGCATATAGGGCAGCTAGGTGGCGCCATAGTGACTAGCGAGCCGGATCTGAAGCCAGGAAGGCATCCCCCTGAGTTCAAATTTGACCTCAAATACTCACTAGCTGGGTGATCCTGTTTGCCTCAGTTTCCTCTTCTGTAAAATGATCTGGAGAAGGATCCACTCCAGGATTTTTGCCAAGATAACCCCAAATGGAGTCCCATTGAATCAGACATGACTGAACAGCAACAGATAGTGTATGTGTATATGTATATGTGTATGTGTGTGTACATACACACACACACACACACACACACATCCTTAGGTGTCTTTTCCCAGGAAGGTGGCAGTGACTGAAGGGCAATGGGCAAAATTAGGCCTGTGCCCTGAGCAGCCCTGCCCCACTTGCAGCCTCTGTCTGGTGTCTGGAGCCTGGCTGTCTCCCACTTCACTCTGCCTTTTTGCTTTTGGGAAGGAGGCATGTCAGGGGCAGACTTCCCAATATCTCTGGCCTATTTTAGGGCTTTTGATGGAGGGAGGGGCTGACAGGTCCAGAACTCCCGCCTTCCTGAATCTCTGTATTCCTAGAGAACACTGACCCCTGGAGGACACTGACCTCCTAAGGTAGAAGCAGAGATGGGGATGTGCCAGGAGAGGGCTGAAGGGAGAGAGGCAGGTTTCTAGTCTCAGCTCTGTCCCTTCTCAGCTCCATGGCCCAAGCAGGTATCTTCCCCCTCTCTAGGACCCTGCATCTTCCTGGGTAAAATGAAGTAGTCAGACTAGTTGTTGTCTTTCAGTTCTGACATAACTGAAGAAATTTATCTGTCAATATAAGTCAAATGCACATACTTCCATCAACACCTCCCAAAAAACCCACACAGAAAAATTCACTTTGTAGGTCAAATTCAGCTCAATTCCATAAACATTTTCAAAGCACATGTAGCCTGTGCCAGGTGCTCCTCAGGATTTCTCCTCCAAGACTACTTTATATCTAATTGGGATGTATCCTGTATATAACTACTTAGATACAGTTACATCCATATTTCTCACATACATACAGATACCCAGTTAGAATATAAAACTTTTGGTAAACAAAGACTGCTTTTTCCCCCTTTTTTGTGCCATACTCCATACCTGGATCTGAATTTGTGAGTTCTATTTACTTATTTCTCATATCTGTCCTCTCCTTTCTGCTTACACAGACTCCACACTAGGTCAGAGCCTTCTCATCTTTCCCTTGGACTGTTGCTGTCACCTCCTAATTGATGTCTTTGTTTCTAGCCTCTCTTCACTCCAGTTCATTGTCCATGAAGATGCCAAAGTGATCTTTCCAAAGAACAAGTCTGACCAGGTAATTCCCTTACTCCAGGAGCTTCAGTGACCCTGTTAACGAATCTGGCCCTCAGTCAACAAGGATTTATTAAGTGCACACTATAGTCCAACTGCAGTAAGTACCCTGTTGATATCCCCAAAAAAGGGAAAGGAAGAGAACAAAATAAAACAAAACCAGTCCCTGATCTCTAGGAGCTCTCAGTGTAATAGGAGAGGAAATAAGTAAACAACTAAGTAACAAGAGATATATTCAGGAAGAAAATGAGATAACAGAAGGGAGACGCTATCCTTAAAGGGGGGATAAGAAAGGCTTCTTTTCAGAGGATGGATTTTACCCAGGATTTCAGAAAACCAGAAAAACTCAAAATCAGAGATGAGGAGGAAAAGATTCTAGGTATGGGGTCCAGCAAGTAAAAATGCTCAGAGCCAAACTGGGTACCTTGTTCAAAGGACAGCCAGGAAGCCAGTATCATTGGATTGCAGATTACATGGGGATGGAGGTGGAACAAAATCTAAAAGGACCAAAATGGTAGAATGGAGGTTGTGAAGGGTTAGGAAAGCCAAATGAGGTTTTATATTTGGTCCTCAAGGAGATAGGGAGGTACTAGAATTGGAGGTGGGGGTGATATGACCAGGTCTGTTCGTCAGGAAAATCACTGTGACAGGACAGTTAGGATGGACTAGAGTGGGGAGAGATTTGAAGCAGGCACTCCCCCCAAGGCTCAGCTAGAGTAGTGTCAGAGGAAAGAAAGGAGAGAGTCCAAAATATAAACTCCTCAATTTGACATTTAAAATCTGCACTGCGGATAAGTAGGTAGCTGAACCCTAAAGTCAGGATGAGCTGGATTCAAATCCAGCCTCATACACTTAGTAATTGTGTGACCCTGGGCAAGTCACTTAACTCTGACTGCCTCCCCCCCCCAAAAAAAAATCCACACTAATCTGGCTTCTGCCTTCATCTTTTCCATTTCACTTCCCATTACTCCCCCTCATATACTCTACTTTTCCATTTACATTGACCTATTTGCTATTGTCCAATCAATATTTAATCTAATCTTTTGCTTCTGCTTCAGTTGTTCCATACGCACACCATGTTTAAAAGAGTGTTGGTGAATCTTTTTTTTAATTCTTAAGCTTTTTATTTTCTAAATGCAAGAATAACTTTCAACATTCACCCCTGCAAAACTCTGTGCTCCAAATTTTTCTCCCTTCCTTTTCCTCCACCTCCTCCCCTAGACAGCAAGCAATCCACTATATATTAAAGATGTACAATTTTTCTATACATATTTCTACAATCATCATGCTGCACAAGAAAACTCAGATCAAAAAAGGGAAAAAATAAGAAAAAAGCAAGGAAACAACACCCACAAAGGTGAAAATGCTATGTTGTGATCCACACTCTGTCCCCACAGTCCCCTCTCTGGACGCAGATGGCTCTCTCCAAACCAAGATTACTAGAATTGACCTGATACACCTCATTGTTGAAAAGAGCCACAACCATCAGAAATGATCAAGTGAATCATTTTCAGTCATGCCCAACTCTCTATGACCCATTTGGGGTTTTCTTGGCAGAGATACTGGAGGGGTTTGTATTTTCTTCTTCAGCTCATTTGACAGATGAGGAAAGTGAGACAAACAGGGTCAAGTGGCCTGCCCAGGGTCACACAGCTAAGAAGTATCTGAAGCTAGATTTGAACCCAGAAAGACAAGTGCTCCTGACTTCTTGACTTTAGGCCTGGGCACTCTGCCCTAGGGCCGGATAATGAATGGAAGTATGGGTGAATGGCTGGCATAAAGGTATAGTGGATAGATACTGGGGACAGCAAAGTGGATAGAGTACTGCATAACTCAGGAGCTACAATTTGAATTGAGTTCAAATGCAACTTCAGACATTTGTTAGCTTTTCGAGCCTGGACAAGTCACTTAACCCCAATTGGAGGGAGAGACAGAGACAGAGAAAGAGAGACAGAGAGACAGAGAGAGACAGAGAGACAGAGAGACAGAGAGATAATCAGAGTGGGGAAGGGAGGAAGGAAGGGAAGGAGGGAGAGAGGGAAAGAGAAAATAATGGTCAGAAGATGAATGATTGAATAAAGAATGGGTAAATGAAAGAACAATGAAGAAGAGAAGATGGTATGGTAGAAATGACATTGGACTTGGAATCATGGTTTGAATCTCACCTTCAAAAAAAAAAAAGAATGTCACCTTCAGTTTTAGCCATGTAACCTTGGGCAAATCACTTAAGTTCTGAGTCTCACTTTTCTCATCCATAAAGTTGTCACAATCATTCTTAACAAGTTTACTATAAAGATCATATCAAGTAATTCTGTAACATTTTTGAAAACTATAAAGTCATATATAATGTCAGATGTTATAATAGATGGATTGATGGATAGTGAATGAGTGGATGTTAGTGGAAGAATGATGGATGGAAGGATAAATAGACACATGAAATGGATGAATTGATGATGAAAGTTTGGATATTGACTTATGACTAGTGAATATCAGGATAAATGTTTCTTGTATATTATTTCTAATATATGGCCCAATATCCCCAAGTTATGGGTTTACATGGATAAGGCCCAAATTTAGAGATTTGCACACACACCCCACCCCAAATCATGTTTTTTGGGTCACTTTGCACGAATCCAGAATTTTGCCAGGGGCAGCTAGGAAGTCAGGTGCACAGAACACAAGGCCTGGAGTCTGGAGGATTCATCTTCAAATCTGACCTCAGACATTTATTTACTAGTTGTGACCTGAGCAAATTACTTAAGCCAATTTGCCTCAGTTTCCTCATCTGTAAAAATGACCTAAGAAAGAAATGGCAAAACATTTCCAGGATATTTTAGAGTCCTAAAGAATCATACACAACTAAATAACAAGTTTTTTTTTTCTCCCAGAAACCTCAAAATATAACGTGTCTAAGTCTCCACTGATATGAGTAAGAGCATACCCAATTCCATGCAAGCATTCAAGGTTAAAAGAATATTGAATATAAAATATCAGAACTGGGAGAACCCTGAGAACATGAAATGTCAGAAGTAGAAAAACATAAGAGAGCAAAGCTGGAAGAAATCATTGAGTACTTCTTGTTCATTTTCCTAATTTTAAAAATGAGAAAATTGAGGCTGTGTGATGAGTGGGTGAAAAAACCCAAACCAGTAGCCAAGCTTCCTGCCTGACAGATAGAGCCTTCTCTACTGGGGAGTTGGAAAACAGGGACTGTCGGTGTCCATTCATGATGACTTTGAGTTTTGGTCATTGTTACTTGGCCAATGACTTCTTGATGACTGGGGGTCAGATGAAATTTCCTCTTACACCAGACACAAGAGGCCAAAACATCTGTGGGAAAAGTGAAGAAGAGAAAAAAAGCTTCATCCCACTGCCCAGATGTTTCTAAAAATCCAGCTGTTTGGTGTCAAGTAGGCATAACATCCAGATGACAGCCTTACTCTGTCACTTTTCATCCAGCTGTTTGGCTTCCTGTCAATCTATCAATTGCCAAGTTTTACTCAAAGTCTCCTTCATTTGCAGCTCCAAGGCAGGGTAAAGATGAAGGCCCTGCCTGACTCTTCTCTCTGTCTCTATCTCTCTGTCTCTCTTTCTGTGTCTTTCTATCTCTGTCTTTGTCTCTCTGTGTCTCTCTCACCTCAAGTATTAATCAGGGAACAAAAAGTGAACACGTAAAACAGCTAGATGGTGCAGTGGAAGAGCACTGGTACTGAAGTCAAGAGGACCTGACTTCAATCCGGCCTCAAGACACTTAACACTTTTTAGCTGTATGACTTTGAGCAAGTCACTTAACCCCAATTACCTTGCCAAAGAAAAACTATATTTTAGACAAAAAGGGAACATGTGAGGCACTGCTAAGTGCATTGACTCTCATTATAATCTCAGATTATGAAAGAGAAATCAGTGAGGGCTGCAGTGGTCAGTGAGAACTTCGTAGATATGATGGAGTTTAAGCTCAGTAGGATTTAGAGAGGAGGGAAATCTATAGAAATCTATAATAGAGCTCTTTAATAGAGATTTCTATTAAAGAGTCTTTAATAGAACATAGAAAGCCAAAGCTAAGAATAGTCTTAGAACCCAGAATGGATACATGTAAAGTTTTTGAATTTGGGAAATCTCCGATCCAATAAATTGGGATATTCTAAAAAACCTGATTAAAGAAATGGATAAGGAAATGCTTTAATCAAATGAGTTTCCTAAACAACCTGATATCACAGAGTGGGTCCTAGGATGAAGGCAACTGATGAGACATAGGGAATTCCCCTATGAAGAAAAACCACACCCTTTGTGACCTATAGAAAACAAATTGGCTCCACTCTACCTGAGATCTCCACTTTTGATGACTCTTCTTTAGGTCTCTTTCCAGAGTACAGCAATCAGAGAATTTTTCCTTCATCTCAAACTAGAAACAGTTTTGTAAATTGAAAGAGAAGCATGTGGCCATAGGAAGGATGGGCTTGAGTGCAGTCTAAGAATCAGAGAATTGTTTCTTGAACTCCGACCTTCTATGTAGAGAAATTTCCTGGACAGAATAATCATAGTAAAGAGCTTTTCAGTAAAGAAAGGAGATTTTTGGGGGCAGTATCAATATTGAGAAATTCAAATTCAAATTTCTAATTATTTCTAACTAATTTTTTTTAACTGAGGCAATTGGGGTTAAGTGACTTGCCCAGGGTCGCACAGCTAGGAAGTATTAAGTGTCTGAGACCAGATTTGGACTCTGGTCTTCCTGACTTCAGGGGTTATGCTCTATCACCTAGCTATTCTTTCTAGAGAGTAAATTCACCTATCATTCATTTCCTTGAAAAATGAAGGGAGTATACATGGTTCTTGCATAGCATCCTACTTGGAATACAAGGTCAGATGAAGGTTATTGTTCCATCTAAAGGACAATATCAATCTCCTAGACATGGATACCAGCTGAATTATGAATTGGAGTTAGTAGAAACTACAGAGAGGTGACTTTTATTACTGTTCAGCAGAGCAGTGACTAGTAGCAGTTAACGGATTGATATCTAGCAGAGAGTAGTGACCACTAATGAGCAGGAACTTCAGCAAAGGCACCAAGGTCAAACTGACCATACCAAGATCATGGTCTGTCATCAGAGAACACTAGAAATCTCTATTATTGTGTGTCCTGGCCAACGATGTATGTCTACTGAGAAATGCTAGACAAGAACAAAAAGACACTCGAGAACATGAAAGGGCAGTTCTCGTTCTAAAGGTGTAGGGAAAGAGGGGCTTACTCATCCAATTAAGAAGTATTTATTAAGTCATAACTGAGTCCCCACTATGTGCTAGGAAACAAGGATACAAAGGCAAAAATAAAACAGTCCCAGGCCTCAAGGAACCAACCATACTCATACAAATCTCTTTAAAGAATAATGTAAGCTTTGTGTTTCCTTTATCTGATATATCGTTTGTGTAGATAAGATTTTTCTTGCACAACAATGATAAGTTTGGAAATATGTATACATATATTCGATTTGCCAATATTTTAACATAATTAACATGTAGTGGATATCCTGCCATCTAGGGGAGGGGTGGGGAAGTTGGGGGGAAAAATTTGTAACGGAAAGCTATGTAAGGGTTATTGTTGAAGAATTACCCACACATATGTTATGCAAATAAAATAAAATTAAAAAAAAAAGAATAATGTAAGCTGGCCTGTAACAGAATGTCAAAACTAGGACATGAGACGTCATAGGGCACAGAAAGTTGAGATTTTGGAGGCCTGAAGCAATCCGGGAGAACTCCCTGGAGGAGGTGGAATTATAGTCGGTCCTAGAAAGATAAAACATTTTGCATTGTAAGAAAGAATGGGTAATCTAATCAGGTCACAGAATTTAAACTGCAGGGAATCTTCAGGGTCAAGTCCAACCCTATCCTCCTTCAGATGAGGACACTTAAGATTTATAGCTACGGTGAAATATAACTCACACAATGTAGAAGAACAAGCATTGGATTTGGGGTCAAATTCCTTATTATTTGGGAGAGTTTGAGCAAACACTTCTTTTGCCTGAGCAGCAGGTTTGTTTTCTTCTATGAAATGAGGGGATTAAGTTAGATAATCTCTGGAGTCAATTCCAGATCAAAAGTCTATGATTTGCCCAGAACCATATAGACTGGAAGTAGTTGAGGCAAGAACCAGGGTCTTCTGCTTGCAAATCCAGTGCTCTTTTCCCCATAATACTATGGGTCACCGCTGGAACTCTTTGTTCCAGTTGCCATGAAGGCAGCTGAAGCAGGCATTGTGGAGTACTTAGAGTTTGGTCATCGCTGCATCCCGATCATTGATAGTCATGTTGACTTTTGTCTTATCACTAGACTTTTGTGATTATGGAAGAGAATGAACTCTGTCGAACTTAGATCCAATTTACAAGCTATTCAAGACTTCACCCTGTGAAGACATTAATATTCTTCAGAAATGAAGGACAAACAACTCAGCCCAATGCTAATTTTTCCCAAGGCAAGTACTTATTCTGTGATGAGCTGCATCATCTACTAATTATGATATTAGGTCTTATAGGGACCTTAGAATATTGAATATAGACCATTAGAACATGGAAATTTAGAAGTATGGAGCCCTTAAAGCATAAAATAACAAAGCTAAGAGAGAGAGAGAGAGAGAGAGAGAGAGAGAGAGAGAGAGAGAGAGAGAGA
>JAJPUD010007536.1:68948-89036 GCA_023553655.1 Myrmecobius fasciatus | reverse complement strand
AGAGAGAGAGAGAGAGAGAGAGAGAGAGAGAGAGAGATGGGGAGGGGAAGGAGAGAGAGGGAAGGAGGAAAGAAAGGAAGGAGGGAGGCCAAAGGGAGGGAGGGGAGAGAAGGAGGGAAGGAGAGAAGAAGGGAGGGAGGGAGGGAAGGAATAAGAAAGAGAGGGAGGGAAGGAGGGAGGGAGAGAAAAAGAAAGGCAGGGAGGGAAAGAAGGAGGAAGTACAAGGACTTTAGGAAACAGAAATATGTAGTCAGCCTTTGTAAGCTATATTGAGCTCACACCCATGGCATGTCCCAATTCCCAGTTCCCAAGCTCCACGAAAGGAATCTTATTGTCATGAATGTCATGAATGGGATGTACAACCAAGTAGGGAATTCAAGCATTTCATAGTTCAGTGAACAAAGAAACATGGCTAGCTCTTATAGTTGCCCCTTTCCTTCAAATTTGTATCTGGGAGCCACTATCTTTTCTCCCCCCCCCTTTTCCCTTTGGGAAACCCTTGAAGACAAGCAGCACTGAATAATTAGTATATCCTTGCCCAACTGCCCAAGAAAAAGACAAATGGGAGAAGAACAGTAAAGTCTGAGTTTGAGTTGAGTGAGTCACTAGGTAAAAGGCGGATCTTAGATTGCTGAGAAAATTATTTTCATTTAAGAGTTGAAACATGACTTTGGAAAATTCCTCCAACTCAACTTGAGTTTGTGTTATTTATCCCCTGCCCAATAAATATCTGTTGTTAAATTGAACCTTGTCCATAGTGCATGTCTCTACATACACTTAATGCTTAATAAGTGCTCTGTTAAATTACATTGAACCCTGACTGCCTGCCCCATTCCAAATCTAGACCAAACCAGACCTAGAGAGAGCACAGGGGAAGGGGTGAAGGAAAACCAAGAGCCCTTGAAGGAGAGTTAAAAACAATCCCAGACACAGTCATGAAAAAGAGTAACAGCCTCTTTCATACAAGGCCAGGGCTGCTGCCTTGGG
The DNA here is from genome assembly GCA_023553655.1 of Myrmecobius fasciatus. Taxonomy (NCBI): domain Eukaryota; kingdom Metazoa; phylum Chordata; class Mammalia; order Dasyuromorphia; family Myrmecobiidae; genus Myrmecobius; species Myrmecobius fasciatus. The sequence continues at coordinate 88,049 of JAJPUD010007536.1, read as the reverse complement.
TGAAGAAGGAAAGGTAACTTGATGCAGGGAAAAGACCACAGAAATTGGAGCTAAGGGATGTGAATTCCAACTCCTTCATCTGGGTGATCATGTTGAGCCTCAGTTTCCTCATCTGTAAACTGAAGATAATCAGTTTAATTGTACCATCTACTTCCCAGGGTTCTTCTGATTACTAAATGTGATGATGACTACAGAGGTGTTTATAAACCGTGAAACTTTATAACATGGGGTTCTAAAATTGCGATTCATAGACAAGGTTGATGGATATATTTCAAAGGGTCCCAAGATATGGAAAAAATATATTTTTATTTTTGTTCACCTCTAACCAAAATTTCACATTTCTTTTGATTATGAATATAGGTAACAAATAATCTCAGAAAGAATCCATAGACCTCACCAGACTTCCAGGGGAGTCCATAAGACACATAAAGAAGGTTTAATAAACCCTTGTCTTATAGAAATAAGAGATATTATTATCCTATCCAACCTTCACCTCCCATGACTGGGGGTTACCTTGTTCCCTCTTGCACAAGACATTCCATCTCTCACCCCCAGGAGTTTTTACAGCCTATCTTCCATGCTTGTAATGTTTTCCCTCATTATTTCTGTCTCCTGCTTTTCCTGGTTTTTTCCATGTCCCAGCTAAAATCCTACCTTCTGCCACAAGTTTGTCCTGATCTCCCTTAATGTTAGTGCTTTCTGTCTTTTAATTATCTCCAATTTGTCACGTATATCGCATATTTTCCATAGTTGTTCCCATATTTTCCCCCTATTAGAGAACTCCCTTCGAATCAGGACAGTCTTTTGCCTTTCTTTGTATCCCTAGGGCTTAGCACAGTGCCTGGCACATAGTAAGCACTTAATAAATGCTTGTTGACTGACTGACTAGGGGCTTATTGCCTACTGGGGCAGCACATTCCACTTTATAGCTCTAATTATTAGGAAGTCTTTCCATATGTTAAACTGAAATCTGTCCTGTCAGGACTTCCTGTCAAAGAGAGAACTGGGAGAAAGATCATGGGAAAGGTCAAGGCTCTCCTAGGGTGGTGGCAACAAGAGATGCCCCTGGGCTAAAAGGAAAGGGCCAAAGAAAGCTTGTTCACTGCCTCCCCTCAGCCTTTCCCTTCCTCACTCCACACACAGCACAGGACTGGGCACAAAGCAATAAAGATGAGTTGATTGATTTGTGAAAAGTTGGGAGTCCAAGCCACATGATAATCAAGTGAAAGAATAAGGAGATAAAGAAGAGATGTTTAACTAAGAGGGACTAAGGACTTTCAGTATTTTAAAGGGTTGCCTAGTACAAAGATTAGATTGTACAAAGGTTGCCTAGTACAAAGATTGCCTAGTACAAAGAACCCCAGAAGGCAAGACTCAAAGCAATGGGTAAAAGTGGTCATAGATTTCAGTTAGTGACAAATGATTGATATCAAATCACAGAGAAGATACAAAATATTTTGAAAAATAGAGATGAATATGGAAAGTTGACTAGTTGACAGTTATCGATTGAGGTGATGTGATTATTAACTAATTATGATATGGGGAAATTTTGAAAGATTAAAAGAAACATTTGGGGTATAGAGGCTTGATTTGTGATTTCATAGACAAAGGGAACTGCTATATAAGGGAGATTATGCAGGAGTATAACACATTTGGTATCTCTCTGCAACTTTGTAAGAGTTACCTAAAGCACTGAGAGATTTAATGATTTGTTCAGGGTCACATGGCCAATCAGGGTCACAGGCAAGATTCAAAGTCAGATCTTCCTAGTTCTAAGATCGATTCTCTATCCACTATATCACACGGCCTCTCAATTTGGGTTATATAAGAATTTTTTTAAAGCTTCAGCATAAATAAAAAGCAGTGCAGCTATAATAAGATAAAAAGATAAACACTGGGAAAAATAATTTCATTTAAAATCTCTGATAACTATAATCCAAATTTAAAATCTAATGCAAATTAATATAAACCTAAACCATTGTCATGTCATGAAGTCATAATCAAATTATACAAACAGGTATTTTTTCTATAAAACTCAATCTATCAACAACCATCTTTTAAAAATACTCAAAATTGTTAATAATCAGAGAAGTTCAAACACCTCAGAAGTATCATCTTCCTTCCCAAAAAATGATAAAAATGGAGAAATTCAAGGCTTTCAGGGATATGGGAAACAGGTTCATTAATTCACTACTGATGGAGTTTTGGACTGGACCATTTTAGAAAACAATTTGGAATTATATAAGTTACTCAACTGCTCATACATCCTGACCCAGTGATCCCACTACTGGGTTAATTCTCCAAGGACACTAGTGATATAAGACCCTGTCACATCAACATTTTCCTAGTAGCCCCTAGCAGCCCAGTTGCAAAAAGATGAAAGTAGTTTATGTAAGCAATAATTGGAGAAAGGCTAGACAAGTTGTGGTGAATGAATATGATGGAAGGCAGAGGTGTCAAACACAAAGTCCACCACATTTGCAACTGTTGCTCGAATCAGATGAAAATGTAGTTTCTCTCTGATTTTAATGTGCTTATGTGTAATTTTTTACAAGAGATAAATGAACATGTGTGGTTTTTAATTCAATATGTGGCCTGTAGGGGTCCCTATGGACAGTTTAGTGATGAACTTGACCTCACTGGTGTAAGGAATGGTGATTATAAAGAACTCCAATATGCTCGGGGAGTCATTCCCGAATTGGTGAAAAATGGGAAAATCAAGCCCAGAGAACATTTCCCATGTTATCTATAATCATGGGAAATGAAAACAACAAAAAAATCAAAAAATTGCAATGGATGATGAACATCCAATACCTTTCTTTTCTTTAACAAAAAGTCATCAGCAAAAGATGGAGGAGCTTGAGCTTGGGCGATCATATATAAACACTGGTATTGTTCAGATTGAGGGTGTCAGTGGGCTGGTTTTGTGGTTTGCTTGTGTTTGGGGGTAGAAAAGACAAAATTTATCAATTTAAAAAAGCATAGTCCCAAAGCAGAATGGACTATCTCAGGAGGTTGAGAGTTCTTCTCAGGGCAGATACTTCTCAGTGCAGATCCCTTTTCTCTACGGTTAAAAAGATAAATTCAGAGGGAGAAATCTCACCCAGCTGGGGAAGGGGGGGGGCTGAAGAAGGCCTGATAAAGGAGATATCACTCAATCTTGATCCTAAAGGTCCTAGACAGGAAATAGAAAGGGGAGAGACATCCCAGGTGGAAGCAAAAGTGTGAGCTGAGGTCTAGAGGTCACAAAGCACATTGGAGGATCGTCATGAGTCCTGTGCAAATGTGACAAATTGCTGTTTTAGCCTGTTCTAGTGAATAGACGGCTCCATTTAGAGATGGGAAAATCTGGATTTGAATCCTGGCCCAAGAATGGGTAAGGCATGGACAAGACCTTTGAGCTCCCTGAGACTCAATTTTCTAATCCATAAAATGGGTAAGTACTTACTGTCTCACCGAATGGTTGTAAGGAAATTGATTTATAGACCTTCAAGTACTTCAGTCTGGGAGGTGTTGCTGGCACATTGGTAACAGTGGTCTTAGCAGTGTTATTATTGTCATTTCTATTATTACTTTTAATCTTCTTATAATTATTAACCAATATTATCACCCTCAAATGTAGTCCTTATAAGACTGAGTAGCAGTGGTCTCAGTGGGTCTGGGATGTACACTCTCCCAACCAATCCCCAGTGCCCCAATGCCCCCTCCCCACCCAGGCAGACATCAAGGGCTGGGACCAGTTGTCGGGTTTACCAAGTTACAAAGTGGCTGCTTTTCCAGCCGGGCCCAGCTCCTGTTTGGCCTAAGGTTAGTCACACACTCAACTTTCCCAAGACCTGGAGTTTGATGTCCATACCACCCCCAGCCCCCCATGAACCCACACCCCTCCCATACACACACATCTCACACATACACTCACCACCCCCTTCCCTTCTCCCCTTCTCTCAAGCCCTGGGAGGCCCAGGCCTGAGCCCTCAGGCTGGGGTCCCCCTAGGCTCTGCCTGGGAGGTGCAGATTTGGGGGATTAGGAGCATTAAAAAGGCATCACCGGTGGAGGGCTGAGGGGTGTTATGGGGGTGAGCAGGGAGGCCTGGGTGAGAGAACATGATCCTTCCACCAGATGGAAGTAGTTAGAATAATGGTTTGCTGGCTGGGGGCATCAGGGGCTGGGGGGCTGGGAGGGGGGCAGGCAGTTCAGCCCGGGGTCGAAGAGCCCAGAGCTGCAGAGCTCTCAACAGCTGTTCAGCAGTGGTTTCTCCTCCAATATAATACTAATAATAACTCTCATGGCTCACACATCTACAGTGCTCTACAAGTCTCAAAGGACTTAGTTTCCATCTGCAGTTTTCCCTAGCAGTGCTCCAAGGGCAGACTGATTTCCCTCCTAGAAGAAAAGGTAAAGGGCTGGAGGAATTCCCTGCCTTTGCATTCAGGGTTTTCCGAGAGAATGTCACGCTCCATTAAAAATAGAAGCAAGGCTTCATGGGGAAAACAAAGAGGGAAAGATCACGGAGCTGAGACACTACCTTCAGTCTCCTTTTGACTTTGGCACTTTAAAGCAAGTTCAGTGGCTTGTTCTTCCTGGGATGATGCTCTGAGTTCACCAAGGAGAGATGCTCCAGTTCAGGTCAAGGGAAGAAAAGATGAAGAAGAGTGGTTAGGGACTCCCTGCTGCAGACTCACTTGACATAACTCTTTGATGACAAGACAGAAGTCTGTTCTTTTCCCAGATTGTGTATCCAAGACCTTCCAAGATTTATTGAATTAAATGACTAAAGTTCATTTCTGGGAATTCATATGGGCACAGGTGATGCTGTGAGAAAAAATCTAGAAAGAATTGTTAAATATTCCTAACTCTCCAATTGGAAACTGAAGACTTTGGGGGTCTGAGAGATATTTTAATATTTTTTAATTAATTTATTAATTTAATTAATAGTTTTTAATCACTGCTGTCCACTGAAGGCAAAAGATTCAAAAGATTGAGGGAGTTTTAGGAAATGAACAGCTGACTAATAAGATGAGATCTGATTCCGAGCTCTCAATTTCTGGACCATAGTTTAAAATGTAATGTAGAGAAAACAGTATTTGGGTTACTGGAGTGAAATAGAGGGGGGTGAGGAGTGATGGAAAATTCTGCCAGCTTTGCATAGCCCATTTCCAACATGATTTGCAAGGATGATGAGGGATACCATCTTGGGTAAGAGGAATTGCCTCACCACGGTTGTACCCAATTCCTTCATAAATTATTTAAAATGGAACTCCCAGAATGATTTGTAGGGACCCGAGAGTATGATAAAAGTTATAAGGAATTTTCTAACTGTAGCTCCAATAAGAGTTTAAACCGAGAAAGTATAAGCAACAGTAAGTAGAGTTGCATTTTTAAAAAAATACTTCAATGTCAAAAGGCATCTCTGTCTAGCTGTTATGATTTATTGGTGTTTGAGATCATAAACAACCTCAATAATTCCTTGGGGCTATTAGCTAAAAGAATTGAAAGACTATTCCCCCTCTGAGGGAGAACAGGGATTATTTTACATTCAGCCTGAGACCAGGAGGTGGCAACAGAGAGCAGTTTAAAAGAGGTAGTAGCTGATGATGACATCACCCCCATAAGAGACCCTGGAACAAAACGCATGAGAGAGAAGGGCTCCATCAGAGATACTACCTCTGGAACAGGAATTGCCATTCTCTGGGACCATATTTGTTTCCTACATTGATATCCCCTCATGGCTCCCTCCTAATTTGAATAAATGTCTTCTTGTGAACTCTGATTATGTGAGATGATTTTTCCTGCCCTTTCTTTCCCTCCTCCTCCTCCTCCTCTTCTTCTCTCACCATTCTTCTCTTAATAATATCAAAATGTAAAAGAACCATCTCCAGATTTTCTGTCTAATTAGGCTCCTCTATGACCCCCTGATGATGATAGGGTTCAGAAAGGAAACAAGTATCATCTCTCCCTATTTGAATGTAAGTGATTTATTGCAGTTTACCTTTTATAGTTGTTCATTCAAATTTACCATTTCTATGTCCATGTTAACTCCTTGTTTGATGTCATGATTTTAACTCCTTGTTTAATGTCATGGTTCCACACAGCTCTGGTCTTTTCATCTGGAATGCTTGGAAGTCTTCTATTTCATTACAAATCCATATTTTTCCCTGTAGTATTATCCTCAATTTTGCTGGGTAAGTTATTCTTGGTTGTAAATCTTCAACCGTTGCCTTATGGAATATCATATTCCAAATTCTCCTTTATAATGGTAGCTACTAAATCATTTGTGCTCTTAACTGTGACTCCTCAATATCTGTTTTTTTTTTCTTTTTGGCTTCTTGTAGCATTTTTCTTTGATATGGCAGCTCTAGATTTTAATTATGATGTTCCTAGGAGTTTGAATTTTGTGGTTTCTTTTAGGAGGTGACTGGTAGATTCAATTCCCATTTTACCTTCTGGTTCTAAGAAATCTAGGAAACTTTATTTTTAGATTTGCTGAAATATGATGAGTAGGTTCTTGTTATACTTATGGAGTTCAAACAGTCTAATGGTTCATAAATTTTTCTCCTTGGTTTGCTTTCTAGATCAGTGTTTTTGCTATTAGGTACCTTACGTTTTCTTCTTTTTTCAGGTTCTTGACCTTTATTATTTCTTGTTATCTCATGAAGTTATTGTTCAGCAATGCTTTGATAAATTATCTCACAGCATTCTTGAGGAGACAGAGATATAGAGTAGATATACATGCAGTTAATAGGACTTAGAATTGATGTGATGGTTAGATCCAGTATCAATTGTTAACGGATATAAAAGAGCCCAGGAGTCTGTGCTTGGTCCTTGACTAATTAACATCTTTAATGGCATGAGTGAAAAACCTAAATGCTCACCAAACTTTCAGATAACATTAAGATGGAAGAAAGAATTAACAGCGTCAGAATAAAAAAAAACTTTGATATATCGGGCTAAATTTAATAATGAGTTGATAAGAATTGAACAACAAATCTAATAATTTAAAATAAATAGGGAAATATGTAAAGTCTTATACTTAAGTACCAAAACCCAACTTCACCCACAAGTGGGAGAAAGCATGGAGATAAGATGGAGACAGCAGCTTGTTTGAAAAGGATCTTGTTCATAGGGAGGGTAAGTAGACTAGGTAGCCAAGAAAAACTCATGAGATCTTTGCCTTCATTAAGAGAAGCATAATTTTGCTTCATCTAGAGCAGAGGTACCAAACAGGCAGCCCAGAGCAATACTGCAGTCTGCACCACTTCTGAGCATGGCTGGAATCAGATTAAGATGTAATTGGGAAAAGGAAATCATAAAGGAGGAAAAAAGACCCACATGTTCATAAATGTTTGTAGCAGCTCTTTTTGTAGTAACAAAGAATTGGAAAATGAGTAGATGCCTCTCAGTTGGAGAATAATTGAACAAGTTGTGGTATATTAAGCTAATGGAATATTATTGTTCTTTAAAAAAATGATGGACAAGCTGATTTTAGAAAGGCCCGGAAAGATTGACATGAACTGATGCTGAGCGAAACAAGCAGAACCAGGAATACACTGTACACAGTAACAGCAAGATGTGTGATGATCTCAAAACTATTTGGTACTAGCTAAGAAATAGAGGAGTTGATCAGTGGAATAGGTTAGGTTCACAAGACACAATAGTCAATGACTATAGTAATCTAGTGTTTGACAAACCCAAAGAACCCAGCTTCTGGGATAAGAACTCACTATCTGACAAAAATTGCCAGGAAAATTGGAAATTACTATGGCAGAAACTAGGCATTGACCCATGTTTAATGCCCTATACCAAGATAAGGTCCAAATGGGTTCAAGTTTTACACATAAAGAAGGATATTATAAGCAAATTAGAAGAACGTAGGATTGTTTACCTCTCAGATCTGTGGAAAAAGAAGGAATCTGTGACCAAAGAAGAACTAGAGTATATTATGGAATGCAAAGGGGATAATTTTGATTAAATTAAGTTTAAAAGGTTTTATACAAACAAACCCAATGCAGACAAAATTAGAAGGGAAGCAGTAAACTGGGACAAATAATTTTACATCCAAGGGTTCTAATAAAGACCTCATTTCTAAAATATATAGGGAATTGACTCAAATTTATAAAAAAAAATCCAATCATTCTCCAATTGATAAGTGGTCAAATGATATGAACAATTTTCAGATGAAGAAACTGAAACTATTTCTAGTCATATGAAAAAATGCTCTAAATCATTACTGCTTAGAGAAATGCAAATTAAGACAACTCTGAGGTACCACTACACACCTGTCAGATTGGCTAAAATGACAGGAAAAGATGATATGAATGCTGGAAAACTGGGACACTAATAAACTGTTGGTGGCATTGTGAAATGATCCAATCATTCTGGAGGCCAATTTGGAACCATGCCCAAAGAGCTATCAAACTGTGCACATGCTTTGATCAGGAAAGTCACTACTAGTCTATATCCTATAGAGATCATAAAAAAGGGGAAAGGACCCACATGTGCAAAAAATGTTTGTAGCAGCCCTTTTTGTAGTAGCAAAGACCTGGAAACTGAGGGGATTCCCATCAATTGGAGAGTGGCTGAATAAATTATGGTATATAAATGTTATGGAATATTATTGTTCTGTAAGAAATGATCAGCAGGGTGATTTCAGAGAGGCCTGGAGAGACTTGCATGAACTGGTGCTGAGTGAAGTGAGTAGAATCAAGAACACTTTGTACACAGCAACAGCAAGATTATATGATAATCAATTCTGATGGACGCGGCTCTTTTCAACAATGAGATGATTGAAGCCAGTTCCAATGATCTTGTGGTGGAGAGCCATCTACACTCAGAGAGAGACTGTGGGAACTGAATGTGGATCACAACATAGTATTTTCACACTTTTGTTGTTGTTTGCTTGCATTTTGTTTTCTTTCTCATTTTTTCCCTTTTTGATCTGATTTTTCTCGTGCAGTAAGATAATTGTGGAAATATCTATAGAAGAAGTGCACATGTTTAACATATATTGGCTTACTTGCCATCTAGGAGAGGGGGTAAAGGGAAGGGAGGGGAAAAATTGGAACACAAGGTTTTGCAAAGGTGAGTGTTGAAACTTATCTATGCATATGTTTTGAAAATTAAAAAGCTTTAATAATAAAAAAAATAAGGGGAAAGGATTCACATGTGCAAAAATGTTTGTGGAAGTCCTTTTTTGTAGTGGCAAGAAACTAGAAACTGAGTGGCTGCTCATCAGGTGGGGAATGTCTGAATAAATTATGATATATAAATGTAATGGAATATTATTGTTCTATAAGAAGTGATCAGCAGGATGATTTCAGAAAGGTCTGGAGAGACTTGCATGAACTGATGTTGAGTGAAGTGAGCAGAACCAGAAGATCATTGTACTCAGCAATGGCAAGATTATGTGATTATCAACTCTGATGATCTTGGCTCTTTTCAACAATGAGGCGATTCAGGCCAATTCCAATAGATTTATGATGGAGAGAGCCATCTGTACCCAGAGAAAGGACTATGGGGACTGGGTGTGGATTACAACATAATATTTTCATTTTGTTGTTGTTGTTTGCTTGCATTTTGTATTCTTTCTCATTTTTTTCTTTTTCATCTGATTTTTCTTGTGCAACATGATAATTGTGGAAATACGTATAGAAGAATCGCACATGTTTAACATATATTGGATTATTTGCCATGTAGGAGAGGAGTGGGGGAAAGGGAGGGAGAAAAAAATTTGGGCAAGGTTTTGCAAGGGTGAATGTTGAAAACTATCTATGCATGTGTTTTGAAAATATAAAGCTTTTTAAAAAATGTGTGATGATCAATATGAAAAACTTGCTTCTTTTCAGTGGTTCAGTGATCCAAAGCAATTCCAATAGACTTTGGACAGAAAATGCCATCTGCATCCAGAAAAAGAAGTAAGGAGACTGAATGCAAATCAACACATACCATGTTCACTTCTTTTTTCTGTTTTTTTAATCTCTCCCATGGTTTTTCCTTTTTGTTCTGATCTTTCTATCCCAACATGATTCATAAAGCAACATGATTAAAAATAAATGAATTAATTAAAAATGCAATTGGGGAAATAGTTAACAAAATAAATAAAAATACAATAGAACATAGATAATGCTAATATGTAATTTTCTAAGTCAATGTGCAGCAAGCATAGTTTACATGACCCCAGGTAAATAAGCATATAAAATAGATATACAAATCAAACATTTACTGATAATAAATCATAAAGAAATTTATTTTTAAAATTTTAATAATATTTTATTTTCCCAAATACATGCAAAGATAGTAAGAAATTGATTATTAAAGTAATTCTTTGTTATACATATAATTTTCCAACTTAGATGGTAAATCTATGTTAGATGGTAAAAGATGAAAGCAAATTTGCACACTAATGACATGGGTGTGCTTGTTTATTTTTCCAGAAATAATTAATATCTGATATCTTTTACTATTGCCACATTTCTTATGATCCCCATATTTAGTTACATGACCCATATGAGGTTGAGATCCAAAGTTTAAGAGGCTTTGAGCTATTGTATTATATTCGGTTCTGGACACTATAGTTTAAGAAAAACATTGATATGCTCAACTTTGAAGGATATTAACCAATGCCATATGCAGATGACTTGAATGAACTGGGGATATTTAGGATCAAGAAGAGAAGACTCAATGGGAGCATCATAACTGTCTTCAAATATTTGAATTACTGTCACATGGAGGATGGATTATCTTTTTTCTCTTTGATTTTACAGGGTAGAACCAGGAAAAATCAACTACCTATTGGCAAAAGATTCAAAGATACAAATTTAGGCTTGAGATAAGAAAAAAAAGTTAATAATTAGGCTTGAGGTAAAAATGCTACTAATAATTGCAATGAAAAGCAGAATCACAGGAATTTTGGAAGGACCAAATCTAGTGACCTATAACTTGAAAGGGATCCTTATTTCCAAGACCTCCAAAGAGTACATCATCTCTCCAGAGAGTTCAAACCTAATTTTAAAAATTGTTGGAGAGTGGTTTGAACTCTCTGGAGAGATGATGTACTCCTTGGAGGTCTTGGAAATAAGGATCCCTTTCAAGTTATAGGTCACTAGATTTGGTCCTTCCAAAATTCCTGTGATTCTGCTTTTCATTGAAAATCTATGTGCACACCAGCCCTGAAGTCAGGAGGACCTGAGTTCAAATCTGGTCTCAGACACTTAACATTCCCTAGCTGTGTGATCCTAGGCAAGTTACTTAACCTCTATTGCATCAGCAAAAAGCAAAAAAAAAAAAAAAAAGAAGAAGAAGAAGAAAAGAAAAGAAAAGAAAATCTGTGTGCATTTGGGGAAAAGTATGGGGTTTCCTGCCACTCATTTTACCAGATTATTTTTTTTTCCTTTCAACTGTTATGTCATCTGTTTCAACTGTTGGGTTGTCTGATAAAAGAAACTAATGAATGGTGTTTTTTAATGAATGCTGATCTACAATGTTCATCAAATCTAGGATACTATTCACAGGACTCATGTATGAGACAGTTCCTAATAGGAAGAAGTTGCAGCAAGCTTCTGACTAAGGATGAAGTACAAATGTAGTGAGGGCTATCCCCTACATGTAGCATGTAATTTTATGGTTCAAGGAAAGTAGGATATCTCTAGCCTCTTCTCTTCCTACTTTGCTCCAAGGAAGACTTTAATTCCTTCTGAGAAGTTAGGACCAGATGCTTAGACACTCTGCTTTCCTCAAAGTAAAAGGGTACATACAGGTTTGGAATTATCTGCTTCCTATTTTAAATGAATACAGCAGGACTTCAAGCTTTATATCCAAGGCTTGATGATGGCCTTTCCATCAAATTCTAGTCCCATAATGAACACACATAGCAATTAATAAAGAAACCCATTTATCCAAGTTGATAGCTAAACAAAAATCAGAGAAAATGTGCATGGGAGAATGTATGCCAATAATACAGAATAAAGCACCTCTCCTATTGAGAACAAGATAACTCAACCAAGACAGAGTCCCAGATCTCATCCAAGGGAAAATTCCCCAAAGTCTCTAGTTTAGCAAGTAGGGATAGAGACATAATGGAAACCACTGGCTCACCCATGTTGGCTTTTTCCCAGCCCCCCAGTAGGAGAAAGAAGGGAAGAAAATAAGCATTTATATAGTACCTAGGAAGTACCAGACAAGTACCAGACAAGTACCAGACTACATACAGCCTAGTAAGTACCGACAAGTATGCTAAGAGTTTTACAAGTATGATCTCATTTTATCCTCACAACAATCACGAGAGAGAGGTGTTATTATCCCCATTTTACAGGTTAAATGACTTGCCCAGAGTCACACAGCTAGGAAGTAACTGAAGCTGAATTTGAACCCAAGTCTTCCTGACTCCAGAGCCAGTGCCCAGTGCCCCATCCACTACCACCAAACTGCCTCTTTAGACACAGCCTAAAGCTAAAACTTCCTCCTCTGGGCATCAGTATTGGAATGTCAACTATCTCCCCCTTGTTCTTGTTTGTTGTTCAGTAATTTTTTTTCAATATTGTTTTTTCAATACTTTTTCTTACTTCCATTTGACTTTTTCCTTGGAAAGATAGTTAAGTGGTTTGCCATTTCCTTCTCCAGCTCATTTTACAGATGAGGAACCTGAGACAGAGATAAGTGACTTGCTCAAGGTCACACAATTAGTGTCGAAGACTGGATTTGAACTCCTGACTCGGGACCTGATGCTCTGTGCACTATGGCGCCACCTAGCTGTCCTTATCCTTCTAGCTTTCTACAATTTCTTCTCCCATTGCCCCTAGCTCTGTCCTCTGGTGCCAAACTGACTCAGTCTCCTCCAGGTCAAACATCTCCAGTTCCTTCCATTGATCTTCATTTGGTATGAACTGGGGGCCCTCCACCATCTTGGATCTTCTCTGCACATTCCAGTTTCTTATAGTCATTCCTCCAATACAGTACCCAAGAGACAGCTTCAAAGGTAGGGAGACCTGGGTTCAAAGCCTACCTCTGACAAGACTAGCTCTGTCATCTTGAGTAAGTGACTTAACCTCTTCAGGGAAAGTCTCTAAAATGCTGGAGATGTTTTCTGTGTCAATGAAATCCCTATTTCTGTGCCCGCCCTTGTTCCTAAGATGGACAAAGTGCTTTATAGACATTTCACTTTCCAACCTTCCTCCACGAGGTTGATCTTACAGGTGTGATCGTCTCCATTTTCCTGAAAAAAGTGCCCACTCAGGCAAAGTCCTAGCTAGGCAGCTGCTGAGTGTCAGAGACAGGCTTTGAACCCAGTTTGATTTCTCCTGACTTTCTTTTCTACGGCACCAGTGTGCCTGAAAGATCTGAGCATGACCTTCCAGATGTTGTCTGACCAGGGCAGAGAACAGAAAGACAAGGATTATCTGGACCCAGTACTGCATGAGCTCTTCAGCTGCTAGGTTACATAAACATAGATATGGAATATCAGAGCAGGGAGGGGATTTAGAACATAGAATGTCCGAGCTGGGAGGAGACTTAGAACTTGGAACACGGGGCAGGGGGAAGAGATCTTAGAGCAGAGAATGTCAAAGTTGAGAGAACCCTTAGAACAGAGAATGTTAGCACTGAGAAGGACCTTGGAAAATGTCTACAGCTATCCCTTCCACATGACAGGGGTTAGGGGACACAGCACCCGCTCAATCTGGAAAATGAATGTAAAAATTTTCAGCCCTTCCTTTGTACAAGAAATAAATCTAATTTTTCCTTTTTCTTTTTTATGGGATGTTACAGTATCTTACTGTAAAATATGCTATACATATATTTTATGCATTTCTGGGTTCCCAAACTTTTTCTGTGTCATCTGCTGGTCTCACATTTTGTCTTGTTTCCCAAAACTTCCAAAAATGCCCATTTAATCTTTATGCCAACTTACAATATATTAAAACCACGATGGGGAAAATGGAGGTGTAGAAAGGATAACCGTCTAGAGCTTTCCCCTCAGTAGGAACTAGACTCTGGAGAGAAGCATTTCCCTAGCAGAGCTAAAGATCCTAGTCTCCAGACCCAGGCCAGTGTTCTGCCATTGACCCATATGACAAGTCCAGTAGCAAGGTCAGTCAGTCTGTACTGAGATTTGGGATCAGTGAGGGTGAAAATCTTAAATGTAATGGACTTCCTGGAGGAGGAACTCAGAGGAGCCCCCTTAGAGGAGCTGTCCAGATCTGAGTGCTAGACAGACTCCTTCCTTCACCCCTTCCTGACTCTGAGTCTGCTGTCTCCCTCTCTCCCTCCTGTAGCCTAGAAGTCTCAGACACTTCAAATCTGGGAGTGCTAACCAGCATGAGTCTCCTTGGGCCTTGGGCAGTGTGGTCACTCTAAGGCCACCAGGTGGCATCCTGCTTCCCAGGATCAAGAGAGAGGAGGGATTTTTGGAGGCAAATCAAGATGGGAGACAGAGAAAGAAATGAGAAAAAGGGCATGATTTCAGCTCCCATCTCACTGGTAACTTAAGGCCTACAAAGGACTTTTCTTCCAGAAACTCTTTGATGTTGGACATGTTGGAAACATTATTTACATTGTACTCAGGACCATTCTGTAGCCCAGAGAAATAGGGAGGTTACAAGAAGTAAAAGTCAGAGCAGACCCCAACCTGGGGCTTCTGACAGAACTCCATACTGCCTGAGGGCTGAATTGGAAGGAAGCAGTCCTACCCTTTCCTAAGAAGAAATCTTAGGGTTCCAGTCAGGGGACTATTCAACCACTTGGATACAGCCAGTGATGAGGAACTTGCCACCCACAAAGATAGTCAATTCCCTAATTGTGTATTCCTAGTGTTGTCAAAAATAAATTAATTAAAAATAAAAAATAAACCTTTGCTTGATGTTAAAAAAAATCTTTTGTCAAATTGAGCTGAAATCCTAGGCCAAGCTCCTCTATTTAAATCCCTTCCTAAATCTGGCAAACCTATTAAAGCATTACTCCTGTTCATGTACTCTTTGGTCCAGCCCAATAGCTTTCTTGCTACTTATCACGAATGATCTTTGTCTTTCCCATTTCTAGGTTCACATCTGATCTATCATGATCCATGTGAGATGAAAAAGACCAAATATTTGGGGAATTATGGCTACTTATGCAGATCTCTAGAATCCAGTTTGGTTTCAATTAGCTGGGCCCAATGAAGGACATATGGGGGATTGATTTGGGAATTAACTGGATTCAGGTGACTATGGACACCGGATTGGGGCCTTCCTGCCAGAAGCACAGGGGCCTAGATGAAACAGAACTTCCTCTCCTCCTGCCCCATTCCTTTTTAAAGGAACAACATTTTCAATGGAACTACGTTATAACCAGTTCCATTTCAGGCAAGGACAGAGCTGTCAGATCTCACCTGTACAGAGCTCCAGCCTAGAGATCACATTCTCTGAACCAAGCAGATCATCAGTTTACTTCATCTTATTCTGACTGGACATCTGTATGGTCCTCAAGCTTCCTTCGGATGTTCGAATAGGTTTTCTCCTTAGAATGTGAGTTCCTTGAGGAGGGCCCTTCTTGATATCATCAGCACAAGACTCAATGCCTGGCACCCAGTAAATAATTAAGAAATGCTTGTTGACTTCTCTTCCTCTCACAATTCATTCCCTTCATTATTTTGTTCTCTGTCCTATCTCTCCATGTCTTTCTCTCTTTCTTTTTATATCTCTTTCTTTATCTGTTTGCTCTTGTCTCACTGTTCATCTCAATCTCTTATCTCCTTGTCTTTTCCTCAGTCTATGATTTGTATATTTCAAGGAACTTCTGTATGTGTGTGTTTTTCTGTGTGTCTCTATTTTCTTCCGTCTCTGTCTGACTTTTTTTTCTCTATTTGTCTCTCTCTTTCTCTCTCTTCCGCCACCCCTTTCTCCATCTCTGTCTCAAAAGCACTGGCTTTGAAGTGAAAAGATACAAATTAAGATCCTGCTTCCTGTACTTATTATGTGGCAATGGCCAAATCATTTAACTTCCCAGCTAATTCTGTTATCTCCACTCCCCCCACCCCAAACAGAGCCCCTCCTCCCATCCTGGGTCACAGGTTCTGACTGGCCAACCTGGATGGGAGCTCAGAAGCTTAGAAACCCTCTCATCCCATTCTGTTATTTGACATCCAGAGAAACTGAAGATTGTAAGGGGGGAAAGCCTGTCCCAAAGCTAAACTGTGTCAGAACCAGCATTAGAACCAGTATGTCCAGACTCCCAAGCTCATGGCCTTTCTATTTCCCATACTTTCTCTCATTTTGTGGCCCTGGAGATGTTATCCAGGTAAGACATCTGGCCAGGGAGTCTGGACTCCTGAATCTTCATCCTACCCCTGTCACCAACTCCACATTTGATTCTAACCAAGGACCTTTCCCTCTATGGACTTCAGCTTCTTCCTCTCTAAAAACCTGGGTTGGCAGAAATAGTAGAACCAAGAGTTGACATGCAACCTTCTCTGGAGATTTCTGAGATTAGGAATATTCACTGCCCTGGGCAGAAGCAGCATGACTCCCAGTGACTTCTCCAGACTGTGACCCTCTCTCACTGTATCACACCAAAGCTGCCCACAGCATGGATTGTCTCCAAGACCCTGGGGAAGGGACTGAGTGCACCACAGCCAGTGTTGATGATAGAGACAGTATACTCTGCCCTTGAAACCAAAGGATCTAAATCCAAACTCTGACTTTTCAATTTGCTCTTCGAATCACGTTGAGCAAGTTACACCCCTTCCCTGTATCTCAGTTTCTCCTTATATAAAACATGGGAGTCAGACTAGATGGCCTTGGAGGTTTCCTCCTGCTGTGCGATTCCAGAACCTCCTTCCCTGCTGTCTCCCCTTCATCTCGGACAATACGACTGGGGATGTTCAGCCTGAAAAAGAGAACTTTTAAGAGGGACTGGGAGCTATCAGCAAGGATCTGAAGGGCTATCAGGTGAAGAAGGGATGTGCCTTCTTATGCTTAGCTCCAGACAAATGACAGAGGAGCAATCTGGGAAAACTTTGGAGTGGCAGATTTATAAGGATGTTCTGATCTATTTCTCAGCATCCCCCAAACCCATAGAACCTCATTGTAAGACCCTGTTTTAGCCTCAATACCTTAATTAGGAAAGAATACATTTCAGGTAGTAAATAAATCAAATATAGGCTGTCCTCCGTCATGTCTCAGGAACCTATTCATCCTGCAAAATCACTTCAATCCTGGAACTCATGTGTCAAGATTCTCTGCCTCTGGGGCCCCTCTGATTGGAAGGTCAAAAGTTCTGCCCAGAAACTCCTTTTAAAGAGGGTGCCCAATGAGCTGCCCTCCCATAGCCTTCTTCATTACCCCGACCCATTCATTCTCCCCTCCATGCCTTCCACTTCCTCTTCCACACTTTTCATCTTCCTTTCATATGTTGGCTTCCCCCTCTTAAGATTGCAATCTCCTCAATGGCAAAGGTTGTCTCCATTTCTTGTATTGCACCCCTAGCTCTTAGCCCAGTGCTTGGTATATAATAGATGCTTAATACATGTTTGCTGATTCGCTGACTTTAAACAGAGCTCAGAGGATCTTTAGAACTGGAGTGATGCTGCATAGGAGATGTGTTCAGATAGGCTCAAAGAGACTTGACCACCCATTGGGGGTCATCTAAAAACTGTCAAGCTTCTTAGAACTCAAGTCATTCCAGAAATCAGAGCAAACCTGACATTCTAGCTAAGTCTCTAATAGGGTACTATGGGGAGCAGTGGGGGCCAAGGGGAGGAGGGCTTACACAGAGAAGGAAAGATCTCAGCCTTGTTCCAGATCTCCTTCCCCTTTGTTCAGATGAGGACCTTTTGAGTTTTAAGGATCCTTCCTCAGTATCCTATCAGCATTTCAAGATCTGCTGATGGCCATGTTTTCATCGAGAACCAAGGACAGATTGGGTGTAGATTCATAGCTCCACTGGGAAACCAGCAAAAAGATTATACATATCTAAGAGGAACTTCTTGAGAACCCTGGGGTTAAGAGGAAAGGCTCCCCACAAACCTGGAACTGGCAGTTAATTTTTTGACCTGTATTCTGTAAGCTTGAGCCTTCTTTTTTCAGAACTCTATATGTACTTTGTGGGAGAATGTGTCACGGATTTCTAGGAGGCAGTGTCTTAGGTCAATCAATTCTTCTTACTGTTACACTTTGGTACATGTCCCTTTTCCAAAAATTATTTTTGTCTAACTGACTAATATTCAAATAACTTCTTGAGAATTCTGGGATTGGGAGGAAAGAAAACCTGGGGCTGGCAGCTATTTTTTTCACCTGTATTTTGTAAGCTTGAGTCTTCTTTCTCCAGAACTCTATATGTACTTGTGGGACAATATGTCGCAGGCTTTTGGGAGGCAATGCCTTAGGCCAACTTTTCTTATGTAACACTTTAATTAAAGTCCCTTTTCCAACAGCTATTTTTGCCTAGCTGACTAAATAATTTTCAAATGACAATTTTCTAAATGAACTAAAATAATTCTCAAATGATAATCTTGGGAGGAAGCAACAGGGGGCCAAGCCAATAGCACTAGAGTATGATTTCCAACTCCTTCTGGATATCCCTGGAGCCCTGATGGGAAGATAAGACATGGTACTGGGACCCAAGACTTTTCTGTGAGAGTAAAAGTTGGTATAAGGATGCTCAGAGCTTCTGCGGACCAAAAGAGAAAGAGACTTCAAAGGAAATCTAATTCAAAGTTTTCCTGGACAAGAATCTCCTTTATAATATCCCAAAACAGTGTTCATCCAGACTCCACTGAATTTCTCCTCCATTGGATAGCCCATCGCCTAAGTCCTCTGCCATTGTTACCAAGTGTTTTCTTACAGCAAGCTTCAAGTCTGCTTATGTAATCTCCCTTGCCAAATATTGACTACATGAGAAAGGAACTTTGCTGAAGACACACTTTGAGAAAGGACCTTAAGGGAGATGGTTGAGGGTCAGAGAAAGAGATGAACAAGAAATTTTAAATAGCATAGTAGAACCTGGGAACTGAAAGCAAATATAGGGGACTCCCATTGTATACCTTGATCTCCAGGGCTTCCAAGACTACACACTTAAAGCAGAAATTCTCTGAGGGAAATTATTCTCTCTATGCCTCTGCCTCTGCCTCTGCCTCT
>JAJPUD010007536.1:46591-68938 GCA_023553655.1 Myrmecobius fasciatus | reverse complement strand
CACACACACACACACACACACACACACACACACACACACACACACACTCTCTCTCTCTCTCTCTCTCTCTCTCTCTCAAGCTAAAGAGTTCATTCACTCTTGTATTCTTTGGAATATTCTCACTAGAATTTCTCCACTCTGTTGTTTTGGTTGAATAAATGGGTTCTCTCTATTCACTATTCTTGATAACGTTTGTGTAAACAGTGTGGGCTGGGGTGGGGTCACACTGACAAGTGTTAACTGTTACTTTGTCACTGGAATTGAATCAGAAAATCAACTTTCCTTCTGAACCTAGACTTGATACATTTGAAAGATGGCAGATGGATGTAATTTTAGCCTTTTTTTTCCTCTTGGAGAACATAGGTAGAGTACTGCAGATATTAATATCTTCATTTTCTAGTTGTAAAACTGAGGCTCAGAAACATTAGGTACTCACTAGTGTTTACACAGCCAGGAAGTGTCAAAGTAAAGATTTAACCTGGGATTTTCTGGCCCCAAGATCAACCTTTTGTCACCTTCAAGTTTATGAAGGGCTTATTTTGTAAAAAAAAAAAAAATTAAAAATAAAAAAGATGACCTTTATTAACTCAGTTTGCCAAAGGGCATTTATTTATTCATTATTCAATAAGCCCCTACTAATATGGCAGACACTATGCTAGGGCCTAGGAATACAAGGATAAAACAAAACAGTTGCTACCCACAAAGAAGAGGAATTATAGAGACAGAGATTTAGTTTTAATCTCAGGGAAAACACCCAACAATTTAGAACTGTCTCACAGTGGTATAGGCTTCCTTGCGAGTTTTGAGAGTCACTATAAGAAGTCATCCCTAAGGAAGATTTGGATGATCATAGGTCAGAGATATTTTCTGGCACAAGTATAATAGAACTCAAGGATCTCTCACCACTTCAGATTCTGTAGGGCACATCCTATACAGTGGCAATTATTCCAATGGAATTAGAGCCTCCATCCAAGACTTTCTCTATAAACAGATCAGGACAGGGCCTTTTATAAAATGGACACAACAGCCAAGTAAACAAGAAGGGAATATTTAAGGAGATTCTGATACACAAATTCAATTCAGTAAGCGTGACTGGAGTTTTTCTTATGCATCAGGCGTTATGAGAAGCTAAAATTTCAAGAAATTTAGATTCTACAAAAGGAAAACAGCATTTAAACATAGTTAATTACTCAATAATCTGCTCAGTGGGGCAGCTAAATGGCACAGTGGATAGAGCAATAGTTGGAAATCAGGAGGACCTGAGTTCAAATCCAACTTCAAACACTTAACACTTCCTAGCTGTGTGATGCTGGACAAGTAACTTAATCTCAATTGCCTCACCAAAAAAAAAAAAAAAAATGTACATACATACACATACACACACACACTGGGGTTCCCTATTACTATTAGGATCAAACATTAATTCATCTGTTTGCCTTTCAAAACCCTTCATAACCTGCTGCCTTCCTACTTTACCAGTCTTGATATACCTCTGTCCCCTCCATGCCCTCCACAATTCAGCTGCATTGGCCAGGATGCTGCTCTTCACACATAAAACGCCATCTCCTACCTCTGTTCCTTTGCACTGATTGTCCCCCATGCCTGGGATGCCCTAGGGAATCCCTGCTTTTATTTAAAACTCAGTTCAAATGCTAACCCTTTCCCAATCCTTTCTTTCCTCCACCCTCAGTTACTAGTGCTTCCCCTCTAGCTCTGCAAGCACCTATATAGGCACTTGTTGCCTCATTTATTAGATTGTAAGCTCCTTGAAAGTAGAAATTATTTTACTTTTGTCTTTGAGGTCCCAGTGCCTAGCACTGTACCAGGCACATAGTAGGTATTTAATAAACCCTTGATTCATTGACTGAGCTCTGATCTGATCTCTGAAACTCCCTGAAGACTTAAGTTTCCTCATCTACAAAGTGAAAAGATGGTCTAGAATCTATTTTTTTTAGTTTTTTCTAATTCTATTAGAAATAGTTTTAATCTCAGGGAAAACACCCAACAATTTAGAACTCTCTCATAGTGGTATGGGCTCTTCACACATATTCGTGATCCATTTTTGCTCAAGAAATTTTTACATGACTCGATATACATGCATAATAATAGGTATACAAATTAAACATTTACTGATGATAAATCATAATTTCACCACCCCACATTCAACTGAGACCCCCTATAGGGTCAAAACCTACAGCTTAAGAAGCTTTGGACTAAATGGCTTTAAAGGTCCCTTCTACTTCTAAATCTTACAATTTACAATTATCATGGTTTGGAGCTTATTGATGCCTCATTCTCTTTCCTAGATTATAAGATCCATAAAGACAGATACTACTTAATCACTGTTTTTCTCCCAGTGCCCAGGCAAGCCTCCATACACTGTAGACACTTAATTGATCCTTGCTATTAAAAGGAGATAATCAGGAAGAAAATCAAAGAAAGGAGTGTTGTCTTCAACATGGATGCCCTACTTACCACATTCTGGGGATTATCTCATGACTCTTAATAGGGGGAAAAAATGCTAATTTGACCCAGTCTGCAAATGCCCTCTGCTGACTTCTGTGGGATGAAAGGAGTGTTTGATATGACCGCAACTGTGATCCATAGGGGATAGCCCCCCCCCAATCCCATCAAATGATATCACAGCTCCCTCTCATGAGGATACTACAGTTTAGAATTATCAGAAAAGGCAGCATTTTTACCTTTCCCCTCACGCACACAACCAAGTTCTCTGATCTTCTTAATCTTCCTATTACTTTTTTTTTTTTTTGCTGAGGCAATTGGGGTGACTTGCCCAGGGTCACACAGCTAGGAAGTGTTAAGTGGCTGAGGCCAGATTTGAACTCAGGTCCTCCTGACTTCAGGGCTGGTGCTCTATCCACCGAGCCACCTAGCTGCCCCATCTTCTTATCACTTTCAAAGGTAGCACCATCTTCCCCATCACACAAGCTTGAAACCTAGATGTCATTATCAACTTCTTTTTCAACTCCAATATGAAATCCCAAGTTCCCAAGTCTCAACAGTTTAGCTTCAAAATACAACTTTTATGTGCTCCCTTCTCTCCACTGCCACTAGAACATTAGAACACCCAATATAGGTGCTCATCACCTCCTGCCCTGGATAATGGGAATAGCTTGCTAGCAGACTTCCCTGCCTCAAGTCTCTCCCCAGCTCAGTCCATCTTCTTTTCAGCTGTCAGAGATCTCTTCCTAGAATGCAGATCTGACCATGTCATCCTCTTCTTTTTGGCATTCAAAGCCCATCATGACTCAACCTCTGACATACTACCTTTCCATCCATCTTTGACCTCCTCCTCTCCCCCACTTCATGCACAAAATGTGACCCTAGGACAGATGGTCTTGAACAGGACCCTCCATCTCCCTACTGAGGGCATTTTCATGTCTTCAATGTCTGGAACGATCTCCACCCTCATTCTACCTTCTGATTTCCTTAAAGTCTCATAGATGGGATCCAGTGGACTGGGTATATTGACACTTCCCACTGCTGGTCATTATTTCCATTTGATCCTGTCTAACCTGTCTTTGTCCATAGTTTCCTTGTCTCCCCTACTGGATTGTGAGATCCTTGGTAGCAGGGGCTGGGATTCTGCCTTTCTTTCTATTCCTAGCACTTAATATAGTTTATGGCACAAAGTAACCCTTATACAAAATGCTAGTTTGCTGACTGACATTCAAACCCCTACGTATAGGAAAGAACAATCAGGTGGGGAAGGGACCTGGAAATCAAGGCTCCTGAGCATGTTGGGGAAGAACCAGGGATGTTTATCCTGGAGAAGATTGGGACAGTGAGAATAGCACATGACAGCTGGACCCGCTTAGGAGAGGAGGAACCAGCTTTGTTTTGTTTGATTTTGGGGAACAAGGGTGGAAATGATGGAAGTGAGGTGCTGGGAGCCAGATTTGGGCTGGATATCAGGACAAACTTTATCACACTTAGAGCTGTGTAACACCTGCCATAGGAAGTGCGCTCTATCCCGTTACAACAAAGGCTGGATGTACATTTATTTGTTAGGTGTGCCGGGAAAGTGGTTGCACTATGATGATCTCTAGGGTGCCTCCCCACCTCACAACTCAGCGCAGTCCCTCCCTTCCCTAAATAGCCACGCACTGAAAATGGAACTTTTATTCTTCAACCATCGCTTAAAAAAGAAAATACAAAGGACTCCAGGTTACTGGGTAGGTGGGGTGAGGGGTGTCAGGGTGCAGATGGGGGTCCCAATGTCATATATTCCACTGAGTTTCTCTGGAGATCTCTAAGTATGTTCCAGGCGTCTCTCCTGTGAAAACTGTAGGAAATGGGGCGAAGGGAGGGAAGGGAGAAGTGGGAGAAGAGAGGAGCAGTGGGGGACTAGGAATGGGAGGGGAGTTCAAAAATCTGAATACAGTCTGGAGTTCTATTCTCCCCACTCTCGCCTATGGGGGAACAGGGTGCAGTGTCCAGAGGAGAGGAAATAGGGAGAAGTGGGGAAGGAAGAACTTAATAAATAATCTCTGAATAAATGAAACGGGAGAAGAGCAGAAACGTGTAGAGGGATGTGGGAGGAAGAAGAATGAAGGTGGAAGAGACAGGAAAGGAGAGGTTACAGCAGGAGGAATGAGGGAACGGGAGAGGAAAAAGGAGGAATGGAAGGGGTACCACTGTCTCAGGTCTGGAAGGGGATTCCAAGCGCCTCAGGCTTGCCCCAAACCCGATTCCTTTCCTCCTCTCTTCCCTCACCACCTTCCCCTTAATCCCATAGGAGAAAACTTGGGGCAAGGGTGAGGGAAGAGCAGAATGGCAAGGGTAAGAGGGAGGTGAGCAGAGCAGGAGGAAGAGGAAGTTAAAGGGGATCCTCCTGGAAAAGGATGTAAATAGGGATAAGAGGAGGGGACAGCTCACAGGTAGCGCTCCAGCCCCGCGCCGAAGCCCGGCTGCCTCAGGTAAGCGCCGCTGGGTCCGAACTGGGTCAGCCCGTTGACGCCGACGGCGGGTCCAGGTCCCGGGCCAGGGCCGGGGCCGCCTAGGCCCAATAGCTGCTCAGCCGCCGAGGGCTCGGCGCTCTGGTGGCCGGCCAGAGCCGTTGTTAGCTCCAGCCTGGGGGGCAGCGCATACAGCTGGGGGCTGCCCGGCGGCGCGTAGCTCGAACCGGGCAACGGAGGAGGAGATGCGGGGTAGGGAGGGTAAGAGACCGAGTGGGCAGAGGTCGGGGGGCCCCTGCCCAGGAGAACCCCACCACCCGGCCCTGCGGCCGCCGGCGCTGCGGGACCTGGAAAACACGGCCCGGGCTCGGAAACCGGGAAGGCCGCCCCGTCGGAACCAGGCTGGAGGCTGATGAGGCTGTCGATGCTGAACACGCGCGGCGGAGGCAGAGGAGGAGGAGGGGGCGCCGCTCCTGGACCCCCAGGATAAGACTGCAGGGCTTGGGGACCCGGCCCCATCACGGCAGCCGTCGGGGCCGCAGCATAGGCCGCTCCGTAAAGTGACGCGGAATAGGGGGGTGCGCGGACCGCAGCGGCCGGCGGGGGCGGCCCGAAAGCGCTGGCCCCGGGAGGTGCGGGAGGCCCGGCTCTGGGGGTCGGAGAGTAGCCGGGGTAGGTGCTGAGGTCGCTGCGCTTGAAGCGCTTCCTCCGCCGCAGAAAGCTGCCGCTGTCAAACATGTCCTGGGCCGCGGGGTCGAGGGCCCAGTAGTTGCCCTTGCCCGGGTGGCCCGGCTCGCGGGGGATCTTGACGAAGCAGTCATTGAGCGTGAGGTTGTGGCGGATGCTGTTCTGCCACTTGCGCGGGTTGTCCCGGTAGAAGGCGAAGCGCTCCGTGATGAAGCGATAGATGCCCCCCAGGGTGAGCCGGCGCTCGGCAGAGTGCGCGATGGCCATGGCAATCAGGGCGATGTAGCTGAAGGGCGGCTTTCCGCGCTGCACCGGCCGCTTGCGCCGCCTCCCGCCCCCGATGGCTCCCACGGCCCCCGGCTCCCCTCGCCCGGGTCCGACGGGCGCCGGCTCCTCCCTACCAGGCCCAGCCCCGCTCGACTCCGCCTTGGCTGGCAGCTGCGGCGGGGGCACCGGCGACGAGGGCAGCTCCGACGGAGAGGGTGGCTCCAGCGCCAAGCCCAGGCTGGGGAAGCAGGAGAAGGTGTCCGGCGGATTCATAAACTTCCCGCTCCCGGCCTCGGGGGACCCAGGTCTCGGTCCCCGCCCCCAGCTCCCGCGCCCCTGGGAAGAGGAAGGGCTGCTCGGGCACCCAGCCTCCTTATGTAGGGTCAGCAACAGCAGCTACCCGCCCCTAAAGCAGAGGAGGGAGAGCTCTGCCAAGCAAGAGCCGCCCACCTCTCCACCCCTTGGCCTCTCCTGTCTCTACCCCCCCCACCTGAGACTCATCCTGACTATCGAAGGCAAGAGAATGGGGACTGGGGGGGGGGGACTTGATGAATGGGGGGACAAGGCTAAAGGCTGTCGGGATTGTGCCCTCAGGGGATGCGGATCTCGAGGGTAACCCCAGGCCGGGGGCACCCGTTCTATTCACAAATGTGCGGGCCCCAGATTTCCCTTAACTTCCTGGGACTCTCTAGGACTTTCCTCACAACAGGTCTCCCGCTCCATGGGCCTCAGTTTCCTTATCTCTGAAAGGAGGGGGCTGGGCTACAGAATCTCCTTTGTGACAGCTAGGAAAAGTTAGTCCCGTTCTTCAGATCGGGAATCATCAGCACGCAGACTCTGGACCTGAGCAATCTTGACTTCTCACCCCCACCCCCACCCCCTTCACACCCAATCCGTTGCTACTCTTATTTCTTTCACTACACACACTCTCCACCTTAGTGTAGTCCTTCACCACCTAGACTGGATCTTTGCAGGCAACTAGCCTCCTAGAGGTCTCCAGGCCTCCAAGTTCTGCCACTCCAGGCCATCCTCCGCTCAGCTGTCCAACTGATCTTTCTAAAGTGCCAGTGGCTCCCTATCACATCCAGAACCATCTACAGTTTTCTGGCATTCAAAGCCTCTCACAAACTGGCCCATTCCTAAATTTCCCTTATTATACTATTCCCTTTCACTGTCAGCGATGAGCCACTGACACTCTCTTTTTGGTTGTTGTTCTCAGTCTTTGCACTGGCCATCCCTCTACTTAGAATGCTTTCCTTCCTGATTTAGAACATGTGCCCAAAAACTAAAGCTAAAACACTGTGCCCTGGCAACAGCGCTATGAGGTCTGCAGCCCAAAGAGATTTTTAAAAAGAAAGGGAAAAAAAGAGCTGTGTGCATTAAAATATTTATAACTGCTTTTCCTTGTGGCAGAAAATTGGAAATTAATGCGATTGCCTATCAGTTGGGGAACTGGCTGAATAAGTTGTGGTACATGGATTCGATGGGATATTGTGGTATAAGAAATGATGCTTTGGGACAGCTAGGTAGGGCAGTGCATAGAGCACCAGCCCTGGAGTCAGGAGGACCTGAGTTCAAATTTGAACTCAGACACTTAACACTTCCTAGCTGTGTGACCCTGGGCAAGTCACTTAACCCCAATTGCCTCAGCCAAAAAAAAAAAAAAAAAAAAGAAATGATGCTTTTAGAAAACCAGGAAAGACTTACATAAACTGATGTAAAGTGACAAAGTAGAGTGATTGGAATATTTCCTAGCTGTGTGTGACCCTGGGCAAGTCACTTAATCTCAATTGCCTCAGCAAAAAAGAAAGAAAAGGTGTTTTCAGAAAACCAGAAAAAACTTACAAGAACTGATGTAAAGTGACAAAGTAAAGTGAGTGGAACCAGGTGAACAGTGTCTATAATGACAACAACATTGTACAAACTGTGATTGACTTAACTAAACTCAGCAATACAATGATCCAAGAACTCAAAAGACTTATGATGAAAAATGCTAGAGAAAGAGCTATGTGTACACACACACACACACGGATATGCTCATATGTATGAATTTACATATATGGGAGTTGAAGAACTCCCAATTTATTTATTTATTGCAATAAGTTTATTTTTATTTTTATTTTATTATGCTGAGGCAATTGGGATTAAGTGACTTGCCCAGGGCCACAGGGTCAGGAAGTGTTCCATTCACTCTACTGTGTCACTTTAAATCAGTTCATGTAAGTCTTTCTGGTTTTCTAAAAGCATCTTTTTTTTTCTTTTTTTTTTCCTGAGGCAACTGGAGTTAAGTGACTTGCCCAGGGTCACACAGCTAGGAAGTATTAAGTGTCTGAGAGCAGATTTGAATCCTCCTGACTTTAGGGCTAGTCCTCTATCCATTACACCAACTAGCTGCCCCAGTAAATTTATTTTTAATACGCATTGCTTTTGAATCATGTTGGGAGAGAAAAATCAGAGCAAAAGGGAAAAACAGAGAGAGATTTAAAAAAAAAACAGAAAAAAAGAAGTGAACTTAGATTTACATTAAGTCTCAATTCTTTTTCTAGATGCAGATGGCATTTTCTGTCTACAGTATTGGAATTGCTTTGGATCACTGAACCCCCAAGAAGAACCAAGCCTTTCACAGTTGATCATCGCATAATCTTGTTGTTACTGTGTACAATGTATTCCTGGTTCTGCTTGTTTCGTTCAAGTTTTATAAATCTTTCCAGGCTTTTCTAAAACCAATTTGTTCATCATTTTTCAAAGAACAATAATATTCTATTACCTTCATGCACCACAACTTGTTCTGCCATCCCCCAGTTGATAGATATCCACTCCTTTTCCTTTTGCTACCACAAAAAGAGCTGCTATAAACATTTTTGCACACGTGGGTACTTTTCCCTCCTTTATGATAAGAACTCCCAATCTAAAAGATTTGTGGGTAGCTAGGTGGTGCAGTGGATAGAGCACCAGCCCTGAAGTCAGGAGGATCTGGGTTCAAATCTGGTCTCAGACACTTAACACTTCCTAGCTGTGTGACCCTGGGCAAGTCACTTAACCCCAATTGCCTCAGGAAAAAATAATAATAATAATAAAAATAAAAGATTTGTGTAAAATATGGCTACCTGGGCAGGAAACAATATCATGGTCCATGAGAAGAATGTCATATGCACTCACTCAGCATGAGCCAGTTTTGACTGGTGATGAGGGCTAAGGCAGTCAAAATGTCACTTTTAGCTTTACTGGGAATAAGGAGAGAGTGAAAGAAGAGCTAGGACCATCCTAGTCTCAAGGTAATGGGATGAAGAAAATGAACATCAGGGCTCCCAACTCTGCCATTCACTAGCTATATAATTAGTGGACCCCATTGGACCACATAAGTAAAATGAGGGGGTTGGGCTGGGAGGGCATAATGGATCAAGTGTTGGACTCAGAATCAAATCTTGTCTCAGCTACTTATTAGCCATGGGATCCTGGATGACTCTTGACCCCTCCATGCCTCAGTTTTCACATCTGTAAAGTGAAAGGGCTGCACATGACCCCTAAGGGGCCCATCCAGCTCTAAATCTTTTGCTATGGTCCAACCAGGATGGTGAAGGTCTTCCAGATAATATCATGTGGGAATGATCTAAAGGAACTAGGGATGCTTGACCTATAGGGTAGATTTGGATGAGTGAGTGGAGTCATGGTGACTGTTTTCAAGAACCTGAGGGGCTATTTGAAGGTTTGTTCTGTTGCTCCAAAGAGCAACATGCTAACAGTTAAAAGGAGGCAAATGTCAGCCTGATAAACTCCCACCCCCAAAAAAGATTTCCTTATAATTGGGAGTAATCTAAGATTCTGGTGGAAGTTGCTCAGGAAAGGACTCCCCCTCTCTGGAAGTCTTCAAATCCAGTTGGATGGCCACCTGTTGGGGAATTCTTGTTCATGGAAGGAGTGGAAAAGATAGCCATTGAGGTTCCTTCCAGCTCTGTAATTTGGCAAATGTAAAGCTCTGATCCAGTCCAGTCCTCATTTGTACGGATGAGGAAACTGAGGCTCAGAGAATTGATGTCCCAAGTTACAGAGTGAGGTACCCTCTCTAGTAATATACTCAAGTAATGAATGCTTGTTGGTTGATTGATACATGCCTTACCCCAAGGAGAGACTAATTATGGTAGCCCCCCCCCATTTCACTACTCCATTACCAGCCTTGATTACCCCAACCCTTTTTTTTCCTCTCTGTTGAAGAAGGTCCTTGAAGTCAGAGGGCAAGACTAGGTCCTCTATGGGGAGAAACAGAGTTAGAACAATAATGATAAAATTTCCATATCAGTTTGGTACATGCAAAGTGCTCTACACACATTACGTTAATTAGTTTCTATTTTAATCCAGACTTAGGAAAGTTTAAAATATCGAGGTCCATGACAGGGAAAAGCAGCAATCTGCCTCTAAATGGGAAATATCTGAGGGACACATGGATCCAGCTGCTAAATATTAGTCCAAGTTCATGCTTCAAAGGTGAGAAGAGTTGGGACTGGGATGCAAACAGGAGAGAACAGAGTAAAGTAATCATATTTTATAGGAATGGAAATCCTCACAGAATGAAAGGACAGTCAAGATGGATAAACACAGGGTAGCCCTCTGGGGTCCTAGATGGACTTATTGCCCAATACAGGGAAGCATTGTAGGTTTTTAAAGGGTCCTTATCTGGGTCAAATAGGACCAAGCACTGGGGGCAGGGACTTGAGTCAAGGACAAGGTTGAGAGCAGGGCTGATTTCTGCTGGGGGAGAATACCTGGGGAATTGGCGGCTAGTTGATAGCCAAGATGCCTGATATTGGGAATGATGGGAAAATGAAGTTTCCTACATTGCTTCTGGTCTTATTTTTGAACAATCTGAGGCTCCTTTGTTTAACAAATTGGGGAGGGTGAGGGGGACTACTGTATTCTTTACAGTCTCTCAACATAGAGAGCCGTGAATTGGTGTGAAAATAGTAAACTGAGACACAGAAAGTTTAAATAACGTGTCTGTGGTCTCACAGCTGGAAGTTCCAGAAGATGGAATCCAAACCCCGAGATTTCCTGGGGTCATGGATTCTGTTATTTTGATAACTGTATTTCAATATAATTGATTCCCTCTGTAATCCTACGTATTTTATCTTATGCATTTAAAAACATGATCCCAAGAATCATGCTTTAGTTTCACCAGATGGATTGCCCAAGGGGGCCTGACACATACAAAAAAAGTGGAAAAATCCCTTCTCTAAGTTCAGCTCTTTCTCAATGTTATCTTTCTTGTAACACATTAAAGTAATATATATTTGTTGAATGGATATATAAAAGAATGAATTTATAAAGTTTTTTCCTACACCAGGGAAATAATTTGGTATTATTATTCCCATTTAATAAATGAGGTGACATGGTGAGTTGGCCAGACCGATGACATAGCTAGTAAGTGTCCTTGCCAGGATTCAAACCAGATTTTCTGAGGTGAAATCACGGACTCTTTCCCCTCCTCCACATTATAAACCAAGCCTGAGCCTTCAACCATGGCCAGCCCTCCCAGTCTCTCTCCCTAAATTGCCGCCATAACAATGACCTCTCTTACTTACATGTGTGACGGAGGCAGGTAAGCTGAAAGGATGAACTTGTGTGACTTCTTCCTGTCCTGAGAAAATTGAGTAACAGTCAGCAAGCCTCCCCTCCTTTCTCCTCCCAGGCTTTCCCCTGAGCCCCCCAGTTCTCAACTCTCAAAGCCTACAAGGATTCTGCCATCCAGATGAGAGCTTGCTCAGGGAGCTGGAAGGGAATTGTTTAGCCAGCCCTTGGTCACTCCTTTCAGGATGGATTGCTGGGTCAGGCCCAGCTGGCTCTACCCTTCTTTCCCTCCTCCTCCTGGTGCTTTCAGGTGCAAACTATTCCTAAGACAATCCAAAGAACTGGACATTTTTGGTATGGAGAAGAGAGGACATGGAGGGAGATGTGATAGCCATCCTCAAGAATATGAGGGACCATAAAGGGAAGGAGGGATTAGCTTTGTTCAGTTTGGCCCCAGAGGGGCACAGGTAAAGGAGGGGAGGAGTTACAAAGAGGCGAATGTGGGCTTAATGACAATTATTTCCTAAAAAGTTCAATATCACAACGGACTGCTTCCGAGTTAGTCAAGAAGAAGCAGGCTCTGGAAGTCATTTCTATATTCAATGAGAATTTGGAGTGGATGATCCCGAGGTCCCTTCCAGATTTGGAGGGTTCTGCAACAATCTCCTGGTGAGGTTGGCTTGATGATTTTTAAAAATTTTTTTTTAATTTTGTTTTATTTGCAAAACATATGTATGGGTAATTCTTCAAGGCTTGATGATTTTTAAAGCCCCTTTCTATATAAGATGAGGATGCTCACTACTCTTCTACAGCAAGACAACAAGTCTTGTATGGGGAGACAGACACCTCCACTGGGCCAAGCATGGATGCCCTGAAATTACCAAAAAAAATGGGTTTAAAAATACAGACTGAGGAGCAGCTAGGTGGTGCAATGGATAGAGCACCAGCCCTGAAGTCAGGAGGATCTGAGTTCTAATTTGATCTCAGACACTTAACATTCCCTAGCTATGTGACCCTGGGCAAGTCACTTAATCCCAATTGCCTCAGCAAAAAGCAAAAAAAAAAAATACAGACTGAAAAAGTAAAATTAAATTAAAAATAAAAATAAAAATGCAGACTGAGCTCAGGGCTCAGCCTGGGATTGGATCCAGGAAATCCCTGGATCCGGGTAAAGGAGGATGTTCTTACACTAAATTAAGGTTCTCATTCTCCTTATATCATTTATTGACTGTGTGACTTGGACTAAGTTATTTAAACCTTATGTAATTAATTTGTTTTATCTATATGTGAGTGAATGAATGAATGATAAAGCATTTGCTAAGGGTTCAGTCAGGGTGCTGTGGAGACAAAGACAAACACACAAGAAGGAGCTTATATTCCATAAGCATAAATAGAGCAGCTAGAGGGGTAATGGGGAAATGATTGGAAATGGGCATAAAAAGCATGGAGGCTTGGTTCCAGGTAATTTAAGTTGGGAACCAAGGAAATCATAAAGAAAGAGAAAGGACCCACATGTGCAAAAGTGGAGCAGCACTTTTTGAGGTGGCAAAAAATTGAACAATGAATAAATGTCCATCAGTTGGGGAATGGCTGAATAAGTTATGGTGCATGAAAGTAATGAAGTATTATTTACAATAACATAATTAACTCTAAAAATGATGAATTAGCTGATTTTAGAAAGGCTTGGAAAGATTTACACAAACTGATGCTCAGTGGAATAAGCAGATTCAGAAATACATTGTACACAGTAACATCAACATTGTGTGATGATCAACTATAAAAGACTCGGTTCTTCTCCACGGTTCAGTGATCCAAGGCAATTCCAATAAACCGGATAGAAAATGCCATCTACACATGTCCTTATGTCCTAAAACCTTCATTAAGCAGTTTAGAGTGGTCTACACTTGGCTGTATTAGCATGGCAGTGTACTTTTCCCTGTAGTAAACTCCCTATAAAATACCTTTCAAGGATGCCATCATGCTGAAGATGAGATTATGTTCCCAGATGCAAAGTGACATATAAGAAAGGGATACTTTCCTCATAGTACAGCCTGTTCAGAACTGAAACCCCTTTCTCGGTTGTTGCTTCCATTATAAGAAATTTTTCATATTTTTTAAAAATGAAAATTAGAAGATGTCAATTTAGAGTTTGATCTGCTCAGAAAAGGTTATGCAAAATTGTGATGGTCATAAAATGATTCATGATTATCTGAAGCCTTGACTCAGTTGTCTTTTAATTGTTTCAATGCCATTTCAAAGTGGCAGAACTATAGATTTTCATCCATAATATAAATGGCCAGTTAACATATTGAAAGATGAGAAAGTAGTATAGGTTTTAAATGAAGAGAAGCAACACTCCTTCTAGAATAACAATCTCAAGAATATCTGAACCTACTAGTTCTAATCTTTGTCTCCAGTTTATTCATTTATTTATTTGCTGAGGCAATTGGGGTTAAGTGACTTGCCCAGCGTCACACAGCTAGGGAGTGTCTGAGATCAGATTTGAACTCAGGTCCTCCTGACTTCAGGGCTGGTGCTCTATCCACTGTGCCACCTAGCTGCCCCTTTGTCTCCAGTTTAATATACACAAATAATGATGAATCTTAAAATGATTTATTAATTGGCATTAGGCAAGGAGACATCAATTAGGCCTAATTCTTGGTCATCACATCTTGAAATATTCCTGTTAACCTCCAAGACAGAAAATTACAAATCATGATGATAAAGGGCTGTGCTTCCAAGGTAAAACACACACTCCAGAATTTTCCTATTTGTAATTTTATCTTACTAATCAAGTGAATTTCAGGATTTTGTTTTTACTCTTTTAATTTTTTTTCTCCAAATAAATGCCATTTACATCCAGAGAGAGAACTACGGAGACTGAATGTAAATCAGCATGTGTTATGTTCACTTTTTTTTTGTTCTTTTTTTTTGTGGTTTTTCCCTTTTGTTCTGATTTTTCTCTCCCAACATGGCTCATAAAGAAATGTACATTTAAAAATTAATGTACATATATAGCTAGAAAAATAAAATAAAACCATATTTAAAAAAAATAAAAGATAAGTTGAGAGTTCAGGCTTCAGGGCCCAAGGTCCTGGGGTAGAGAAGGATGGAACCTGGAGGCTGAAGGCAGAGCTTCCTTCTGGGTTTGCTGGCTGCTGCTGATCATAAGATTGAGATCTGGATTATTTTGAGCTCATTTTGGGAATGGGAAAACTGAGATTCCAAAGAGCTGAATTAATTTGTCTAAGGTCACAAGTAAGTAACAGAGGCAGAATTAGAACCCAAATTCTCTGAGTCCAAAGCCAGCACTCTTACTCATACTGGATGCTTCTTTCTGGAGGTGTTCATCAACCCAAACATCTGGTTTTAGGAGAAAGAAAAGGGAAGAGAAAATAACTTGCTCCTTCCCGTAGTCTGAGAGCCTCTGACCTGGCTGTCTTTGGGCAGACTCTGGACAGGGTGCTCCACCCCGCCTTTTCCCTTCCTCACACCCTGAGGCTCCCTCAGTGACTCAGAGGCCTGGTTGGAAGCCCAGCTTTGACATCTCCTGCCAAACAATGCCAGAGAGGCCCCCTTCCCCAAAGGCCAGACATGGCCAGAGACAAGGCGGGGGGAGCCCAGGAAGGCAGTGACTAAGACTGGGGAACCAGGGAGGGGAGCCTTGGAGACAGACACTAACAGCTTTGGACAGGGGTGGGAGTTCCCACCCTCCTATCTGGGGAGTGATCTCCTGCTGGAGGGAGTCCTGCTCTTGGCTGGTCAGCTTTCCAAGCAGGCTCCGCTGCCCAGTGCCATTTCAGAAGGGAAGGACAGGCCCCCAGGGAAATGGAGCTGGCCCTTAATCCCTCCTGCCAGCCTGGATCTCCGTGCACATGGGTCATCACCCATGGGCCCCAGCAGTCAAACAAAGGGCTGCCCTCCTCCTCTA
The DNA here is from genome assembly GCA_023553655.1 of Myrmecobius fasciatus. Taxonomy (NCBI): domain Eukaryota; kingdom Metazoa; phylum Chordata; class Mammalia; order Dasyuromorphia; family Myrmecobiidae; genus Myrmecobius; species Myrmecobius fasciatus. The sequence goes on along the minus strand of JAJPUD010007536.1, from coordinate 53,572 downwards.
ACCTCTCCCCCCGGAGCGGTCACTTGGAAGCCATTCGGGCCCCATGAGAAAGGGGCCGGCGGGTCCTTGTGGCATGGGCTGCTCAGCCGAATCACGTTCGGCCCAGGGCTTGTGAAAAGAGGGGCCCAGCCAGGCTGAAAAGGAGGATTAGTACTCTGCCCCCTGCCCCTGCCTGTTGGAGCCCAGGGGGAGCCTGACTGACCGGGCCCATAGCTCTCTGGGTGAATACTTGTCCTATACTAGAGATTGGGCCTGGCCCCCAACCAAACCCTCCAACATCAGACAAGGATCCAGGGATCCAGAGACGGGGCAGGGATTAGCGCCCAGACTGGAGGGAATGTTGTGGGCCCCAGACCCCTATTTGTGGGATACTTCCCCTCTCAAGGTCCCCATTACACTCACTTCAGACCTTCCCCAAGGAAGCTAAGGCCTGGAGCCTCGTGTGGCTCAAAGCAATACTATTCCTGACCCTCCCTAGAGAGAAAGGAATGGACCCCCAGGTGCTGCTGGCCTTTGGTGAGGTGGGAGGGGGTCCTAGAATGGCTTCCCTGCCGCCAGTCCCTCCCCAGCGAGGCCATCAGGGAATCACTTCTTTGAGTTAAGCACTGCTCTCTCCTGGATCCTTAGAAGAGAAAGTCATTGACCCTTGAAGAAGGGATGCAGAAATCACTTATCACAGGCTCCGGAAAAGCAGAGTTGAAGCAGAAGTCCCCTTACCCATCCTCTAGACTCTGTGCCCAACAACGCTCCCCAAACCTGAGGGGCTGGAACCTTCACTTCTCAGATCAATCAGTCAATACCATTTATTACTCCATAGCATCATAGATTAGGAGGGACCTTAGAGGCCTTCACTTTCCCAAAGAGGAAACTTGGGTCCAGTGAAGGAAGTGATCTGCCAAAGGTCCTCTGGGTAGTAAAAGATGGAGGCAACATTTGAGCCCAGTTCTTTCACTGCGTCACACTGCCCCTCGGCCCCCTCTCCTCCCGGAGAAATGACTTCAAAGCAATCAGCCTATCGTTTAGATTGGGCCCCATGGGGGAAACTCAGGAACACTTTTGGGGTCCCTGTCAGCAGCCTCTTGTCATCTGTCTTTGTCACAGACTCACAGAAGCCAAAGGTTATAAAAGACACTGAAAAGTGCAATTAGGGATGTGCTGGAACCAGTTCAAATGGCTCAGGAGAGCCGATCATAAAATTTTCAGTGTGAACATCTTATTCCTTGGAAACTGGTGAACACTACAACACTGTAAATCAGTTTCTCTCTCTCTGTTTCTGTCTGTCTGTCTTTCTCTCTCCACATATATATGTATATATATATACACACACATCTACATATATATGTATGTATGTGTATATATGTAAAATTATAAAGCTTATTTTTATATGTTATTATCTGGACTTAATACAGTGATGGAGAAAACTGTTAAAATGCAGATAAAATTTACGAGTGTGTCATTTCCAGTGAGCTGATTGTCAGACAATCATCATACACTCCAACAATATTCCCACTTGAGTGGTCTTCAAGTCTCTGCTCAAGACCTCCAGTGCAGAGGAGCTCACTACCTCCCTTACTAGCCTATTCCACTCAATTAGGAAGTTTCTCCCTATAGCAAGCACATCTAAATCTGTCTTTTACCACTTCTACCATTTCTCTTAGTTTTCCCCTCTGAAGCCAAGCTGAATGAGGCTGAACCACTGGTTTGGGTTTTTTAAAAATAATAATAGCTTTTTATTTTTTGAAATACATGCAAAGATAGTTTCCCACATTCACCCTTGCAAAAACTTGTGTTTTTCTCCCTCCCTCTCAACTCCCCTAGACAACAAGTAATCCAATATGGGCTAAACATATGCAATTCTAAACGTATTTCCACACTTATCGTGCTGCACAAGAAAAATCAGATCAAAGGGGGGGGGGGAAATGAGAAAGAAAAAACAAGCAAGCAAACAATAACAACAAAAAGGTGACCCACCTTTCAGTGGGTGACCCACATTCAGTCCCCATAATTCCCTCTCTGGGTGCAGATGGCTCTCTCCATCACAAGTCTATTGGAATTGATCTGAATCACCTTATTGTTTTTTTTTTCTTTTATTAAAACTTTTTATTTGCAAAACATATGTATGGGTAATTCTTCAACATTAGTCCTTACAAAGCTTTCTGTTACAAATTTTCCCCCCTACTCCCCACCCCTCCCCTAGATGGCAAGAAATCCACTACATGTTAATTATGTTAAAATACTTAATAAATCAAATATGTGTATACATATTTCCACACATCATTGTTGTGCAAGAAAAATCGTGTCTACAAGAAAGAAAAATCTGAGAAAGGAAACACAATGCAAGCAAACATCAATAGAGAGCATGAAAATGTTATGTTGTGGTCCACATTTCACATCCCTCTCTCTGGGTGTATATGGCTTTCTTCACTGAACAATTGGAACTGGTTTGAAACATTTCATTGTTGAAGAGAGCCATGTCCATCAGAATTGATTGTCATATAGTATTGTTGTTACCGTGTATAATGATCTCCTGGTTCTGCTCATTTCACTCAGCATCAGTTCATGCAAGTCTCTCCAGGCCTCTCAGAAATCATCCTGCTGGTCGTTTCTTACAGAACAATAATTGAATCATCTTATTGTTGAAAAGAGTCAAGTCCATCAGTCAACCATCATGTCAAATTGTTATTGCTATGAACAATGATCTCTTGGTTCTGCTCACTTCACTCAGCATCAGTTCATGCAAGTCTCTCCAGGCTTTTCTGAAATCAGCCTGTTCATCGTTTCTTATAGAACGATAATATTCCACAACATTCATATACTATAACTTATTCAGCCATTCCCCAACAGATGAGCATCCCCTCAATTTCCAGTTTCTTGCCACTACAAAAAGGCTGCCACAAACAGTTTTCTATATGTGGGTCTTTTTCCCTCCTTTAAGATTTCTTTGGGATACACTGCTGGATCAAAGGGTGTGCACAGTTTGATACCTCTTTGGGCATAAGCAAACCCTTGTTCACATGACAGCCCCTCAAACACTTGATATCCCTCCTGAATCTTCTTCAGGCTAACCCTCATGTAATGTGACTTGGTGATCCTTCCCCAGCCTGGGTGCTCTCCTCTGGACACTCTCCACTTTGTCACTGTCTTTCTTAGATTGTGGTACCCAGAACTAAACCCTGTTCTCTAGATGTGGTCTGATCAGGGTGGGAGATGTGGGACCACAGCTTTCTTCTCTTAATGATTACATTAGATATTTTTGACTGCTGTATCATACTGTAAGCTTAAATTGAATGGAAAATCCACTAAAACCCTTGGGTCTTTTTCACATGTCCCCATTTTCTATTTGTAAAATTGATCTTTTTGAGCCCAAGTGTAAGATTTTACATTCATACCTGTTAATATCCTTCGACTCATCCCAATGACTAATCTGACAAGATCTTTTTGTATCCTATCATTCCATGTGTTAGAAATCTCCTGCAGATTCTTCTGATCTTCAGATTTAATAAACATGCCATTTATTCTCGCTTTTATCTAAGTCACTGATCGACATCTTAAAACAGCACAAGACCAAAGACAGATCTGTAGGACACTACAATGAAGACCTCCTCCCATGATGGCATGGAACCATTCATGATTATTCTCTGTTTCATCCATTCAGCCAGAAAATGAGATGAGCTAGTTATCCAGCAAGAAGGCAGTTTATTCAATGAAAAATTCACAAGTTTCACTGATGGGCCTTGGCTGGATGTGGCAATTCTAAGAGACATGGACAGTGAATGAGAATTACGGGCATGCACAAATGGGTGGGGATGGGACATAGAATGGCATGTTTGCAGAACATCAAATTAGACAGTTTCACTTGAACATACAGTATATGATGAGACGTAATATAAAATCAGACTGCAAATGTGGGGTGGAACCTAATTGTGAAGGTCTTAAAATAAAAATAATAAATAATAAAATAATAAAATAAAAATAAAAATAAAATTGTCCTAGAGACAATAGGAAGTCACTGGTGTTTCTTTAACCAGTCAGATCAGTGCTTTAGAAATATTTCCTTGGAAGCTTTATGGAAACTGGGTTTGTCCTGGGGGTCCAGTGCATGTGCAGATCTTATCATCTTCCTCTGCTAATGCAACCTCTCCATGTGGAAGTCACCAGGTAGCTTGTTTTTAGAATTGTGATGATATATAAGGAAAGAGATTGGAGAGCATTTGTCTCCACCATTTGCTGAAGGGTAAGCTCTTTGTGTGGTCTCAGAGCTGCACAAAAAGGTCTCCCAACTTCATCTACTTTCTCTTGGTCTCTTCTTGCCTTCACTGAGAGTGTCATATGAGAGACAAACAAAGGAAGGCTTTGGGACCTTCTGCCATCTGTAGTCGTGTGGCCCAAATAGACAGAACTTGGTGCTTGACCTTTTCATTTGATCTTTTCCCTCTTACTAGAAGAGAGCAGAATCCCCAACACTGGGGGTTTTAAAAGTCAAGAAAGGAAGTCACTGCTGATTGAAGCATAATTTTTTTCACTTTATTCTTTCTCCTGAGTTTTTTCCCCCTTGTGATCTTTCACAACTGTGACTAATATAGAAATATGTTTTACAAGATAGTACATGTATAAACTATATCAAACTATCTACCATTTTCAGAAGGGGGAGAAAAGAGAGAAATTTGGAATTCAAGCTTATAAAAACAAATGCTAACACAGCAAGATAAGTGTAAAAATATGTATACATATATTCGATTTGTCAAGTATTTTATCATAATTAACATGTAGTGGATTTCCTGCCATCTAGGGGAGGGGTGGGAACTGGGGGGAAAAATTTGTAACAAAAAGCTATGTAAGGGTCAGTATTGAAAAATTACCTATGCATATGTTTTGCAATTAAAAAGCTTCAATTAAAAAGATAAAAATAAATAAAATAAAATAAAATAAAAAAGAATAAAGTGGGTGATGGTTTGGGTTGCAATATTTCTTCAGATGATGTCTAGTATTATGGCATGCTATTTAAGGATTGCCACCTCTAGTTCAGCTGTCCTCAGGTTGCAGTGAAATAAAGTCTATGCATTACCAAAAAACAAAAACAAAAACAAAAACGAATGCTAAAAATTTTTCTTGACATAAAACAAGGAAAAAATACCATTAAGAAAAATAAAAAAGAAAGGAAGGAAGCCACAGAAATCTGGATGTCAGAGTCCAGGTTGAGTTTTATATTCACCAAAGCACTAATGCCTTGAGAAAAGCTATAATCTTCAGGAATAAACTTCAGGACCCCTGCCCAATGGAAAGTTTCAACCAGGAGTCATGCAATATCTGGACATGAACTTGGTGGGACTAGTGCTATGTAGCAACTGAGCTGAGTTTGCAGCCTTCTGTCCCCAGAGATCAAGATAGAGGGAAAGAATATGTTTCAGAGGTGCTGAATGAAATACTTGATTTTTTTTTGCTGAGGCAATTGGGGTTAAGTGACTTGCCCAGGGTCACACAGCTAGGGAATGTTAAGTGTCTAAGCCCAGATTTGAACTCAGGTCCTCCTGACTTCAGGGCTGGTGCTCTATCCACTGCACCCCCTAGCTGCCCCTTGAACATTTATTCTTGCTATATCTTTGAAGTAAACATCTCTGCATAAAAGTTAATCACTACTAAATAGTGTTTGGGGCATAACAATTGGGTGAACATAGATGATGGGGGTTCTAGTCAATAGAAGTAGAGAAGAGTCACTCTAACAGGAAACACAGCTTGACTGGTTCTAGGAGAGAGGACTCTAGAGTGTACTGTATGTGCTTAGGTTAGAGAGGGAAGAGAGTAGGTACAGAGAAACCAATTAGAAGAGAAGACTTGATTCTATACAACTTCTGTAATTGTCTAGATGATGAAATGACAAAATCCTGAACTTGGATGGTTGTGGTAGTCATATGACTGGAGAGATCTGCAGATCACAGAAATTATAAATTATAATAATACATAATATATGATATTATACTTATATGTCATAATTGCTGTCTAGGGGGATGGGGAGGGAAGGAGAAAAATATGGAATACACAGTTTTGCAAGCATGAATGTCAACAACTCTCTTTGCATGTATTTTGAAAAAAAAAAAGCTATGCCAGCCCTGAAGCCAGGAAGATCTAAGTTCAAACCTTGTCTCAGACACTTAACACATCTTAGCTGTGTGACCCTGGGCAAGTCACTTAACCCCAATTGCATCAGTAAAAAGAAAAAAAAAGCTATTATAAAAATGACATCACTATGTAATACTCAAGTTGGTGTGTCCAACTGTGGCTAATCAAACCAATACAAGTTCAGAATGATCTACCACAAGTTGGGTACAAACAGTCCCCATGAACATTTGGGGTAGATTCTCTTCTCTGTAATGTACCTGGAGGTTGGGGTTGGAGGCAGTTCATCACTTTCCAGGGTAAATTATTCTACTTTGGGCTTACAGGATCAAAAGGAGATGGGACTGGGGAAGTAATGGAAGATTTCCTGGAAGAGTGGGAAAACAAAAGAAGGATTTTAATTGGTTGGTAGTTGGAAGAGATAGAGGAAGTATTGGAAAGAATACAAATAAAAAGGGGTGAAGATAGAAAGGAAACAGAACTAAGTTAGCAAATTATGGGGAGACTGAAATGAGATGAGAAGGGCAGGGAAAAGGACAAAAAGGAATTGAGCCTTGAAGCAGAAAATAGAGAAGGGGTCAAATGACTCTCCCGTGAAACCCAATGTAAAGCTGCCTATGGCCACCTCAGCCAGTGGCCAGTACAGAACGGCTTTTGTTACTACCCTGAGCCCCAGCCTTCCTCCCTCCTGCCCTTCATTCTCCCTCCAGGACAGGGATTTAAGGATCTTAACCTGGGATGTTTGCCCTTAGCTGGATCCAAGGGTTCTATGAATCCTTGGTCTAGTAGCTCTCCACCTATAAGGTCACACTCTACATACACACACACACACACACACACACACACACACACACACACACACACACA
>JAJPUD010007536.1:5745-44008 GCA_023553655.1 Myrmecobius fasciatus | reverse complement strand
TACTACTACTACTACTACTACTACTACTACTAAATTTTCAGAAAACATGTATGTGAAAGGGGAGGCTAACAAGGAGTTCCAACTCAAGGGCCAAAACAATCCAGACGGTCTAAAATAATGTAAAATAAAAACCACAAGATGGGATGGAAATGTGAGATAAAAGCTTTATTTCCAAAAATTTAATTTTAGATATTAAAAACCATCTAGAAGGTGGTGACCAGAACAGTGAGAGAACTGAAAACCATAATGTTGTGGTTGCTGCTGTTGTTCAGTCCTGACTGACTCTGTGTGACCCATCTGGGATTTTCTTGGCAAATCTGCTAGAGTGGTTTGTCATTTTCCCCTCCAGCTCATTTTACAAATGAAGAAACTGAGATAAACAGGATGAAATGACTTGCCCAGGGTCATATAGCTAATAAGGGTCTGAGACTGCATTTGAATAGGAGAGCCTATTAAAGGAAATGGGAACTCCCTGAGTTCAGTTCAGAACCTTGTGTTTTGCCCCCCTTTTTTTTTTTTTTTTTTTTTTTTTTTTTTGGTAAACCCAGAGGTTAACACAGTCCCTGGCATAAGGTAAGCACTTAAAAAATGCTTGTTGACTGACTGATTAACTGATTGTGCCTGGGGAAGGGAAAGCTCAGAAAACACACGTAGCAGCTACATTCAAGTCTCTGAAGGGAGGTCATGCAGAAGAGGCATTTGATTCATTCTGCTTGGCCTGAGAGGGCAGAACCAGGAACAATCAGGGAAGTCACAAAGAGGCAGATCTGAACTTGATGTCAGGATGCACTTCCTACCGATGGACAGAAGCCAGAATGGACCTCCCTCCCCCTCACTGGATGGCTTCTTGTCCAAGAATGGGGTAAATGGTGCCCTGGGCTTCTCTTCTAACTCAGTGACTCTATGAGCCCTCCCACTGTCCCCAGACTAACCCCTAACCCTGGGGAGCACAGGAGAGGGGCCCCGGGATGGGTCGCTGCAGTCCCTCCCAGAAGCCGCAGATACAGCTCTTCGCCACATCCACAAGGCCGAGGAAGTGAGAATCGACAGCTTGAGGGTACCCACAATGCCACCTCATCCTACTTGTGTTTTCTCTCCAGTTCTCCCAAATCCAGGGCTGGGGGCAGGGAGTGGGGAAGGCAGGGGCAGAGCATGGCAACATGGGCACCTCTTTACACCTCATCAAAGCAAGGTCTGGGCAAGATCAATGGTTCCCTCAAGGTCATACAACCAAGGAGTGCTGATTGATCGTGGGCTGGGCTGTATCCCTCTGGCACACTCTTCGTGCCCCTAAATCTCTCCATTGTTTCTTGGGCCAAGTACATGCCTCTCTTCTCCTTTAATTCTGTTTGCCCTTCCTATCTATCCATCCATTTGTCTTTCTTCTATCTATCCATCCTTCCATTTATCTATTTATTCATCCATGTTCCTATCTGTCCACCTATGATCTATCTATCCATACATTCATCTATTTATCTATCTGTCCATATATCCATCCATCCATCCATCAAACCATTTATCCAGCCACCATCTTCCCACTGAAATTGCTCTCTCCACGGTTACCAAAAAAGCCTCTTATTTATTCAATCAAAAAACATTTCTCATTTTCTATCATCCTGACTTCTCTGTGACATTTTCACACTTTAGAGGGGGAGATCTATGTGTGTGTGTGATGTGTATGTATATACATACACACACACACATTATATAGAGAGATATGGAGATATAGATATCTGTCAGGGGTATCCCTAGCCTTCCAGTCACCCAAGATCCCAATTTGTAACTACCTTCAACTCTTCTTCCCTCACCCCACAACTAGCCAGCAGATCAATAAAGCTTTGGCAACGTCTGTCCATAGAACATAGAAGGTGCCCAGAGGAGCCTTCGATCTCCAAGTTGGGGGGATCCTAAAGACAGGAAAGATAGTGGTAACATTCACCAGACACTCACTTTAAACTGAGAAATCTCTTTGAACCTAGAAAAAAGACTAGCAAAGCTGGGAGAGGCTTCAGAGCTTAGAATATAGGGTTCTAGAGTGAGATCATAATATTGATCAGAGAATGTCAGAAATGGAAAGGGCTTTAAAATGGAGAATTTCAGAGCTAGCAGGACTTAGGAACATAGAACACAGAATGTTAGAGTTGGAAGGAATTGTGTGATCTAGAACATGGAGTGACAAAGCTGGGGAGATTCTTAGAACCTAGAACAGACAGCATTGAGAACATCAGAATGTCAGGAGGAATCACAAAACGTAGACTATGAGCTGAGAAGGAGCTTAGAAGGGAGACTGTTAGAACTGGGAGGGCTCTTAGAACATGGAGTGTAAGAGCTGAGCTTGGACTTTAGAACAGAGAACGCCAGAATTAGAAAAGCCCTTTGGACTCCTTCTCCATGGCCAGGGATGGACCCCAGGAGCTGGCCCGAGGCTGTTTGCCCCGATGACGGAGACTGGAAGAAAGGGACAAACAGATAAAGGCACATGAAGTTTGTCCCTTTCTTACTCTAGACCTCAACTTTCTCCTTTGTAAAATGGGACTAATATATAGCACTTGCTCTACTCTTCTCCTAAGACTATTGACTGTGTTTGGAGTCTAGGTGGCAGTTTGGAGACACCTTGGGGAGGGGGGACAACCCTTCCCCCGGGAGATGGGTGTGCATGGGGGGAGTCAGAAGGACAGGACCCCCCCCCCAGAAAGTGGCCATTCAGACCCTGAGGCTGAGCTGAGACCCTCCTGCCCCTCTCTTGCAGCCCAAGGTGGGGAAGCATTAACAGCTGTTGTCCAGGAGGGATCCGGGACAGGATGCTGGGCAAGAGCCTTAGTGCCCCCAGGTCGGGGGAGCCTTCCAGAGAGAGGGGGTGTCGAGTTGGGTGTTTAAAGCTGAGGGGGGAAGGGAGGGCATTCTGGACAGAGAGAGGCCCGGAGAGAAGCAGCCGCGTCCAGCCAGGGAGAAGGGCAGAAGGCGTCCTCTCAATCCAGCAGCGCTTTTTGGTGGGAGCTGGGGAAGCGGCAGGTGCGGGCCAGGATGGAGAAGGCCCTGTGTGCTCACAGGTGTGCTTGTCCCGTGTACGTGGGGCCTACGTGTGTGCGTGTGGCCGGCTGCTGTCCTTCGTTCTCGGAGAACCACAATGACACCTCTGTGTCTGGCTGGCCGATCAGAGCAACAGGAGCCCGGAGGCTCGGCCAGGGCGGACACGCGGTCCCTGTGAGCCTCTGCGGTGAACGCTCAAGTTTGTGTGTCTCGCTTTTCTGTGTGTGTGTGTGTGCGTGCGTACATGTATATTGTACCGTGTGAGCACATGTGGGCATGAGTATGTATACGTTCATGGATGTGTAAATGTGTTTTGTGTGCCTGTATCTGTATTGTGTGTATACATGTGTGTGCATAATATATGTGTACATATTCACACAAACACAAATATAAAATATACACGTGTGTATTGTATTGTGTGCATGTATGGGGGTAAATGTGTATTGCATTGTGCATATGTGTATATGCAAATATATTTGTGCATGTCTTGTGTATAGATGTATATGTACACTTAATATGCATCATGCATGTGTATTGTGTGTGTGATGTATTGTGTATGCATTTACACAAACATAAAATATACATGTGTGTAATGTGGATACATGTGTATAATGCCTAGATGCACGGTGTGTTGTGTGTATGTGTACATGTATGTATAAATGTGTTTTGTGTGTCTGCATCTGTGTTGTGTGTGTCCGTGTGTGTGCATAATGTGTGTGTGCATTTACATAAGCACAAATATAAAATATACACATGTGTGTTGCATTGTGTGCATGCATGGGGGTAAATGTGTATTGTGCATATGTGTATATGTAAATAGATTTGTGTGTCTGTGTGTATAATAATGCATATGCATGCATGTGTGTGATGTGTGTGCATTTACATAAATATAAAATAGACATTGTGTATTGTGTTTATACATGCGTGTGTGTATGTGTGTGTGTATTTTCCTATTTTAACCAATTAATCTCGCTGGCTAGACATGCAACAGTGGAAGGACTGTGTAACTAGCATCCTTTAAATCTGGCTCCCTGCGCCCAGCTCCAATCACCCCACCCTAGTTCCATTTATGGGAGTTTTTAAGAGTTTAAATTCTGGGAACAGAGAATCATTCTGTTGGCTAGAGAGGAGGGTTTGGAGGAGAGGGACGGCAGGCTCAGCTGGAAGGGCCTTCTCCCTAGCGCCTGGACTCTCCCTCCCCGGAAATAGTCATAATCATAACTTGGAGACCTGGAAAAGCTGAGCGGCCCCGGGGACAGATGTTCCCACCATGGACACGGAGCCCAGAGGCCCCTCACCTGGGAGAGGGCACACACGTGTGCGCCCAGCCCCGCGCTGCAGCCCGCATGTAACCAGGCGCACCAAGTCCTCCCGGATCCGTGCCCACGCGAGTGCCCCTGGCCACACGTGTGCCCGGGCTAAGTTTGTTGGAACGAGCTAGCCTGGTCTTCGAGGGCCACACTCCGCCCGCCGCTGCCAGAGCCTTTGGCCCACGGGCGGAGTCCTGGGGGGCCCAGCAGGAGGTTCCAAGGAAGAGCAATTGCCCCCCCTCGTGTGGCCCTTTCCTAAGTGAGGAGACCCGGGTGCCACTAATGTCAGAAGACTGAACTGCACTCTCTGTGTGTTTATAGATTTATGTATTTTTATTTATTTATGTTTATATGTATTTTGTGTGTGTACCTGTGTGGTATATGTTGTGTGCATTTACATAAGCAGGTGTGAAACATACACGTGTGTTGCACTGTGCGTGTGTACGTGTAAGTATATTTCTGTGTTGTGTGTACATGATACATGTACGTGCGTGCGCGGGATGTGTATACATTTACATAAGCGCATATAAAACGTGCACGCGCGCGTCTGCGGCATTTACACGCGCACGTGTGTTTGGGTAGGTAGTTCCCTTCCCCTCCCCCGCGCGGCCACCTTAACTCTAGGACGCGGGCCGGCCGGTCTGGGGGCCGCGCCATTCCTGGCGGGGGAGCCCCGGAGGGGGAGGGGGACGCAGCAAAGGCGGCGTGGCCCATTGGGCTTCTCTCCATCCCTCCCCTTCCCCTCCTCTCCTGGGAGAAGAACGGAGACCTGAGGACGGCCTGACGGACACGGCCCGCCCCCTGGTGGCCGGACTTGGAAGTGCTCGAGCCCGTCCGACCTGGCCCGGAAAATCCGGCCACTGCAGAGAGGTCAGGGCGGTCTGAAAGCTGACCCTTCACCTTTCCCCCCAGCCCCCCCCTGCGCAGCCCTGCCTGGGGCTGATCACAAGCTGCCGGAGCCAGAACCCCGGCCCCGTGGGAAACAGGAGGATTGCGTGTTTGTGGGAATGTGTGTGTGCGCAGTGTAGTGTTCTGTGTAGCATGTGTATAGTACTGTGTGTGTGATGTAGTGTGTGTATGGTGTTGTGTGTGTGTGTGTGTGTACACACCCGTGTGCGCCCGCAGCTATCTGGGTGTGTGCCCACTTACGCCCATGTTGGGGTTTGCCTCCGTGGGCCCGGCAGGGGCGAATGCCCATGAGCCCGTGGGCACACACGTGTGCGCCCAGCCCCGCGCTGCGGCACGCATGTAGCCAGGCGCACCAAGTCCTCCCGGATCCGTGCCCACGCGTGTGCCCGGGCTCCGGGAGGGCACGGAGGGGCTCTCTGTGCACACGGCCCGTGAGCGCCCTGGCACGCAGGCCCGAGTCTGTGCTTGTGCGAGCCGGATCCTCGTTTCTGTCACACATTGAAGCAGTTAAGGCCCCATAATCGTATTGTTTGTTTAAAGTTTGCTCTTGGACCAGGGCCGGGCCAGAAATAAAGAGCAGATGCACGGAGCAGCCATTATGGATTTTTGCAATTAGCCGAAAATCCAGAGCCTTTTCTTAAATAACAAACACAATGGTGTGGGGTGCGGATGGCTGGGAGCCGCCCCTCCCCGGCCAAACCCACCCCAGGGAGGGCTTTGTTTGCCAGCCGGCCCCCGGTGAGATGGAAAAAGGCAGCGGGGGCTTCCAAAGGGCGGGCTCACCAGAAGGGAAATGCCACATTGGAAAAGGAGGAGGGCAGGGAGAGGAGGAGGAGGAGCAGGAGCAGGAAGAGGCCATGATAGAGGGGGAGGAAGAGGAGGAGAAATGGAGGAAGGGAGGAGAAAGAAGAGCAAGTGGAAGAGATGATGGTAGAGGAGGTGGAGGAGAGGAGGAAGAGCAAGAAGAGGTTATGATAAAGGAAGAGGAAGAGGAGGAGAAATGGAGGAAGGAAAGAGGAAGAGGAGAAGATGGTAGAGATGAGGACTAGAGAAGGAGGAAAAGAAGATAACAGAGGAAGGGAGGACATGGGGCAGGAAGAAGCTGGTAAACTATAAGTTCAACAAACCTACCTGAGGGCTCTACACTGGCAGGTATTACCCTGGAGATCAGCGGGAACAGACAAAGCCACGTGGTCCCTGCTCTCAGGGAGTTTACAATCTAGGGTGGGAAACAGCATGTAGGCAGAGAAGGTGATCACACCTTAGCTCCAGGAAAGCAGGATGGAGTAGGGACTGGGCAGGCTCCTTGGGGAGAGGGCTTCCTGGGAAGGGAGCCTGGCAGGAAGCTAAAGCTTCTAAAGAGAGGAGGGGCCGTGCTTTCCAGGCACAGGATATATCTGTATCTATGACTATATCATCTATCTGTACATATCTACCTATATCTATATTATCTATCTATTCATATCTATCTATACTTATATCTGTATCATCTATCTATACATATCGCTCTCTATAGATATAGATATACACACACACATACATAAGGAAGTGGGAAATGGAATCATGGCTCCAAATTACAGCTAGTAATCCAGTTTGGCTAGAACGTCAAGGGCAAGAGAGATCTAGACTAATGGGGAGTAATTCTTGAAAAGTCAGTCTAAGCAACATTATAGAAGACCTTGAGCCTCAGGCTGATTTAACTAAGAAGTCACTGGAGGGGCCGCTAGGTGATGCAGTGGATAGGTCTGGAGTCTAGAGGACCTGAGTTTAGACCCTTATTGGCCAAGGCAGCCTCCAAAAAGACCACCCCGGGAACTTCTTGGGATGGGAGTGGGGGCGGTTTGTACTGATGGAGATTACTTTGGCAGTTAGAGAGGGGAGATCAATAGGGAGCCACATCCAAGTGAGAAGTCTCTGAGGGAGGGGAGGAGATGATCTCAGAGACTGAGAGATGGGGGAGGGAGGTGCAAATACTGAGATGACAGACCTGGTTAAACAGTGTAAGAATCAAGAATAAGAGCAAACATTTACCTATGCCTTTATGCTTTGCAAAATATTTTTATACGTGACCTCACAACTCTGTGAGCCAGATACTATTCTCATGAGGGGAGGAGGTGATGGGGGGAGTGTTAGGAAGAGAGAGAAACCAAAGCAGAGGTTAAGCAATTTGTCCGGGAGTCACACAACTAAGTATCTGAGGCCAGAATCAAAGAAAGATCCCTAACGTGGCACTTTATACCCTGCTCTCTCCCCACTGGCTGACTAGCTGCCCTAGAAGGCTGCTGATACCTTCAAGAGAAACATGTTTAGGGGGGACATTCTGCTGTGGTGCCTATGGGATATCCAAGGACAGGGGATTAATTGATGACAGACATATAAATATATATATAAAATCGATGATGGAGCTCAGGAGAGAAACGAGGACTGGACAAAAAAAGTGGCAGTGGGGTGGGGTGGGCTGCATAAAATTACCTGTGTTCATGGGCGTTGATGAGATCACTAAGGTAAAGGACAGGGAAGAGAGCTCCAGACAGAATCCTAAGTGGGAGCTGAATCCAAGAAAGGAGATGTGAAGGAAGAGTAGAGAGATGGAAGGACCAAGAAGGAGGAAGAACGGGGTGGGGAGAGGAGGAGCATAAGGAGCAGCAGCAGCAGAGCCTGGGAAGGATAGATTGGAGAAAAAGAAAGGATGGCTGATGGAACCAGAAGCTGTAGAGAGGTCAAGGTGGAGCTGGCAGTTAGTTTGTCATGTGTCCAAGCAACTGGTATACAATGAGAGCAGATTTCGTCATGCTGAATCAGAGACCACATTACTAGGGCTGAGGACTGGGTGGAAGGACAAGGAAAAGGAAGGAAACAGGAAGCCAGAGAACGTTCTAAGAATTTAGCAACGTAAATACATATGCAGATGATTTGCCAGACTACCTATCCAGCCCTCACCTCTCTCTGAATTTCTACACGTGAATCTCCTAATGATGCTGGACAACTAAGCTTTGATTATTATCAATAATGCCAGAATTACTGAAACTGATGTTATCGAGGGGAAAGGAAAACAGAAAATGGTTTTTAGTTGTCTTAGCAAATGGAAGATCAGAAGACAGAGACCTGAGGTAAAGAAAAGGCTGAACTAGGAAATTCTGTTTTTTACTTATTTCCTCTACCATGGAGAACAATCTCCTCACTCCAGACTTCTCAGGATTACGGGGGAAATTTTGGTTATCAGGGACCTGCAACCTGAGACTAGCAAGGAGATGGAAAGGGAGGGTTTGGTTGCCCTCAGTGAGTTCAATTCCCCTTAGAAGTAGACCCAAGGATCATTAAAAAAAAAAAAAAGCCCCATCAATGAAGAACAGGAGAAAGGTTGTAGGATATGGAAAGATGTCTCGATTACCAAAAACAAGAGGTGGAGACTTCTTCCAAATGTACTGCTGATGTGCTTGACCTCCAATTCCTGGCAAAATTCTAAAATATTAGATTAAGGAAATGATTTTTAAGGAAGCGATTCTGCACAGGCTGTTTCCCATACCCAGAACGTCCTTTCTTCTCACCTCTTGGAATCCCTAGTTCCTTCCAGGCTGAGCTCAAGAGCCATGTCCTACATAGGGCATTTCTGGATTCCCTCCCTTATTATTGAGTCTCTTCCCTTACCCCCAACAAACACCTTGTTGTCTTTTAAAAGGTACTTTGGCATAGGGGATAGGAAATTTCAATGCTTCTGTTGGCCTTTAGATGGGCTGTTGAAACTCCAGCCCCTACGTGCCTCCTTCACCACCGAAAAGGCTTCACCCCCTTGATCTTTAACATCTTTTTTACTCCTTTCACCCTTCAGCATTGCTGGAATCCAACTGGATACTCCCTCATATGAACATTTTCAAAGAACTAGAGATCAGAAGTAGCAAGGATGGACTTCATCAAGACTGGGTCACGACAACTTAGCTGTAGTCTAGATAAAAGGTCTTCTAAGGTCCCTTCCAAAACAGTGTGAAGAGGGACAAAAAAAGCCAGTATTTAAAACCTAATTTAAAACCCCGTAACTGCAAATTTTCAAAATAAAAATTAAGGTATGGTTAAGTACAGAGAAGGGGTTACAAAGAAGGTAGAAAAGGAAGCAGAGATGATGTCTAGTTTCAGGGATGGAACCATATCAGGAAGTTATTTTCTGGCATGCTTGAATCATTAGGACCTAAATGAAGAGATGTGAGAGATTCTTCCAATCAAGCCTTTTGCAGAGATGAAAGATCCACAAATGTTTTCAGACTTTTTCAATGTATTGATTGGCTGTGTTGATTTTTTTTTTCTCCTTTCTTTTTATTCTTTAAAAAATATTGACATGTTGAATGGAAACATACTGGAAAAAGCTACAATGATGTGGAAAAAAATTAACAAAAATGTACTTAAAAACAGATTTTTCCATTAACACCAGCTATTCATTAATTACAAGCATTTTTCCTTTTTTTAATGGGGAAAAAATAAATTTTTTCATAATTGAAAAAATCTTAAAAAAAAAAAAAAGAAAAGAAAAAGAAAAAGAAAAACCCACGTCCATTCTAAGATAGAATCGGGTCACAGGAAGAGTGTTTGGGTATGATAGAAAGAGCTAAATAAGCTGTTCAAAAGCATAATGGATTAAAGCATAATACCTGGTCCCCCTGTAGCTAGATGTCAGTTGATTTCTCAGCTGTCAATTGGGTACTCACCAATTATTGGTACAGAGGTGGGTGGTGGAAAGAAATGATCTGGGGTGAGAAGAAATTGGTGTTGGTACCAGATCTAACAGTAACTAGTTTTGTAAAATGAGATCACAATAATTCTATGACCAATCTCCCAGGACTGTTGTGAGAAAAGCACTTTGTAAATTTTGAAGTGCAAGTACATAGGAGTATGGTCATAACTACTGTAGTAAGTTGGGAAAGAAAGCAGTTAGACTGAGAAATTCAATAAAGTATTCCACCCAAATAGCTGGGTAGCACAGTGGCTTGAACTTGGAAGCAGAAGCATTTTGGAAGCACTGGACTTTTAAGTCAAATCTGGCTTCAGGTATTCAGTAGCTCTGTCACCAGGCAAGTGACTCAACCTCTGCTTGCCTCAACTGCCTCATCTGCAAAATGGGACTATTGTGACCTCTAGATATGAATCACTTGGCAAACCTTAAAACACTATGTAAATGCCGTTATTTATTATTAACATTATTTCACCTTAATTGGCCGCCTTGAACTGTGAAAGTCAAACCAGGGCATGCCTTGACTGGACAAATGACATTCATTTTTGGCAAAGTGCTAAAAGGGGGAGAGGGAGAGGAAATCAATGAGAATGAAGTCTGGGATGGTTTTCCGGGAGGACCAAGTTGCCTTTGACACACAGGGAGAGGTTGGGAGCGGAGGGATGGGTGGAAAGGGAAAGATAATGACGTGTTTGAGATGTGTTAAAAGTTCTTGGATAATTAGAAAGGGGCGACTCCTTCCCCTTCCGGCCTTACTGGGACAGGTCCCTCTGGCAGTTACCACCCCCTCGCTCCCCATCCTACCATCAATGTTAGCATCGAACAGCACTTGGGCATTCTGGAGTCAGTGCTCCCCATTCTGCTCTACGTGTCTCACCACCCCAGTGTGGGGGCTGATCGCAGACTGAACATCCCTGGAGGGCCCGAGTGTGTCTGTAGGACTCTATGGAATGCCTGCCACAACACCCCGTGCAGTTTTATAAATACTTCAAGATGCTCTTTCTCGGTCATCTTCCTCGCGGAGGGGGATGTGCCCTGGGCTTGCCAACCAGGCTCCAGAACCGGAAAGGCCTTGAGTATAAGCTTCATGGCAGACCCGGTGCCAGCCAGCGTCCCAGACCCAGTCTGACAAAGTCTGGCACGATGCTTCTCCTGAAGGTAGATTTTTTAGCCAAAGCAACCCCTGAAAACTCATGTATCTATTAAAGCCAGGAAAAGGCTGTGTCACTGGGGCACCCCAACTGATGACATTTTTAAAAAACACAGACCCTCTAAAGTATCACGACTAACATAACCAGGGACTGGGCTAGGCACTAAAGGTACAAGATGGGGAGAAAGGAACCCTGATGCACCCATTTTTAGGCTAGAAGACAAGGGACGACATCCCTAAGGGGCTGGTACTGACCCAAGCTTGGCAGGAGGCTTTTGGTTCTATGTCTGCCTGGAGAACAGTGGCCTGAGCAAACGGGACCACAGAAATGTCAGCCAACCACCAAAGGATCTAAGCAGGAGGGCTCTAAGCCCACTAAAACCACCTCGTCCCCTAAAACACCACCTGTTGCCAGTTTCTCCTGGAGAGAAAGCCAAGGATGGTGAAGCAGGTACCAGAGCGGGCTCTTTGTGCCAGAGCCAACTGTTCTTTCCAGGGCACTGGCAGAAGTCTTGTGGACTCTCCTCTCATGGGTACACATGGGGACGGTGGCTAATTAGAATCACAGTCACAGAACGTCAGAATGGAAAGACCCCTAGAAATCCCCTGATCTATCTATACTCCTCATTTTAACAATAGGGAAACAGAGAGACAATGACTGGCCCACGACTCCCAGAATTTCAAGTAGCAAGGGTCAGGACTAGAACCCGGGCCCCTTGTCTCCTAATCCTGCCTCCATAAAAGGCCAAGATTTAACTTGGATCCTTCAACTTCAATCTCAAAACAGAAATCAGTAAAAACAACAGGACATATTTATTGATGTCATCGTTTAAATAATTTATACTCTTTAACATCACCAGACAGAAATAACAATCATAAGCTAGTCTGTCAATAATTAACATTTATTAAGCACCTACTATAGGCCAGGCACTGTGCTAAGAGCTGTTAAAAAGCAAAAAAACAAACAAAAAAAGACTGCAAAATGAGGAAACTTTCAAACCCACAAGAACTTCACGGTGACTGTATCTTTAACAAAAGGAATGACCAGACCAGCAAAGTCAGATGTAGCTCCACCAGTGCCAACATGTTTTTCTACTTACAAACAAACAAAAGAACCGCCATCCCATTTCACCCTTTCTGGGTTTCAGCTGGAGAAGCCACCAAGAGATATCTGATAGAAAGAAAGAAGGCACCTCTTCACAGCAGCCCGAGAACACTCAGGAAAGGCCTGCTTCCCATCCCCACCCCTACCCCTTCCCCCTTTCCAGCAACGGGGGCTAAGGGTGCAAGGGCAGAAGTCTCTACAAGATCCCTTTCATTTGAGCAGACACTCCAACTCAGACCCTGGGAAGGCCCTTACATATTAGCTGGACTAATATGGCAGAGAAGAGTTTCTTCACCTTATCTCCCTCCTAGAATCCAAGATAATCTTCCCCCCAGTATTGGTGGGATGATACTTCACAGCATTGGCAGAGGGGAGCAGGGAAAGGGAAGAGGTGGGGTGGAAGGACTTGGGGGCGGGGAAGATAGACTGGGCTTTCTATCAGTTGGAAAATTAATTTGAAAGAAGCAACTTCCCTACCTTGCCTAAGAATGTTTCTATCTTCACACAACAGATCTGTAATAATTTCTCAACTGTTCCCAGTCAACGTGCTTCTTGCCTGTCAGCTGGGGTAGAATGCTGGGCAGTGTCTGGAAGCACTGGGGAATGAAAAAAACCAGTTTTAAAAAAACTTATTTAAGGGCAGCTAGGTGGTGCAGTGGATAGAGCACCAGCCCAGAAGTCAGGAGGACCTGAGTTCAAATCTGGTCTCAGACACTTAATATTCCCTAGCTGTGTGACCCTGGGCAAGTCACTTAACCCCAATTGCCTCAGCAAAAAAAGAAAACTTATTTTTTAAGTTTTTTGAGTAAAGTCCACTGCCTTCAGCTTTCAGCAGCTGAAAGAAGAGGAGAGAAGAATGAAACTGAGAGATTCATTAAAATTGCTAAAAGAAAATGGCTGTAGAATTTGCCTCCTTCCCATGAAATGGGAAGGAGCAGGGTGCCTTCTGCACTTCCTGGTGATAGGACTGAGCAAGTACGCTCATTAAGTCAGAAATGATGCCATCCATCAACAGAACTGACTGAATAAAAACATCTGAAGATAGAATTAAACACCTGTAAGATGTATTTATTTGTTTTCTTGAACAAACAAAAGTGCAATTATTTTGGAAAAAATCCTTTAAAACAATTAACTATGAAAAAAATGAATCTACCAAGAAAACATAACAAATTTCAAATTTCACCTTTAAGAGAATTTCCCCCCTTAGCTGATATCAGACTTTATTATTATCCTGAAGATCCCAAATCTCTTTAAGTGTTCTAAAAATCAAACTGTTGAAAATACTCCTAGCAGGAGTTACTGGCAAAGAATTTTGCTGATGTTCCATTGAAACAGGAGGAGGTAGGTTGAGTTAGTCTGAAGAGACCTGTTTCCCCCACCACCACCACCACCAAAGCCTTAGGTTATGACTGAAACAAGATGGCCTGAAGTCCAGGAACCCCAAGCATAATTCTCTCTCCCACTATTCACTGCTAAGAGTAAAGGAGCTCCAGATTTCTTATGGTCAGTTAAGTAAGTAACATGAAAAACAACCTCAGGTCCTTGTTTTCTCGATTCATTTACCAAAAAATAAAATAAATAAACTGAGCAAACAGTGAGTCCATGAAAAGATTCCTGACATTTGGTCCACGGATCCACACAGCAGGTGGCAACTGCTTTTTAACTTGTTGCTTGGAAAAGCAATTAGGGACCATCTTGTCACTACAGAGTGGTTCTGAACATGAAGAGCAAGCCTGGCTCCTGGAGGAAAAAGGGGGAAAGGAGAGGAGGGAGGGGAGAGGAGGAAGGAAAGGGGGAGAGGAGGAAGGAAAGGAAGAGAAGGAAGAGGTGAGCTCTTTGTGAGGAGCCTGCTGAGGGCCTTTCTTGCTGGGTGTGAGCCTTGACTACTACTAAGCAAGGCCCTGAAGTTATTGTCTACTAGAGTCATGTACAAAGACCATTGTAAAAAAAAAAAAAATTTTTTTTCTACTTAATTACTATCTATTTTCCAGTCATCCATCCAGACATAATGACAAAAAGATTAAAACTTCTTTAAACAAAGGGTAGACTGTAGTAGCAGCTATTGAAGCAAGGGTCAAGCATGATCTGTGAAGTGAAATTAGCCTTCTTTGTCAAAAATCTTCAAGACATCTCCAAACACCTGAAAGAAGAAAGGGCAATGTCATCGGAGGATTCAGGAGTGAAGGCGGGTCTTCAGAATCACGTGGGGCTCTAGCAGAGTCTGTTAACCTTTAAGAGTAAGACCGGAGCAAGGAGGTCCGTCCTTCTGGGCTCTAAAGGCAGGTCTGGGACCTTCTCAGGAGCCCCTCACACAGGGCAGTCCTGGCTTAGACATCTTCTCCGGCCCCCACCCAACTCTCGGAATCTGTGACTGGGGACCCCTGCACACTCTGGGGGCACAATTTTACTGGGGCTCCTTAGAGACCTCCATCAACCTCTTCCAGTGGACTCAGCATGATGTGAGGGCCATTAAACACGTGCTTTACACTTCTATGTGTATTTTACAAGAGGCCAAGCCAGAGCCAGACCACCATGAATGGGGAGTAAAGCCGCTCCATCTCAGGCCGGTCCTGGGTGTATAACGGGCAGTGAAGATCAGAATACTATAGAATGAGTGCAGTCCCGTTAAACAATGGAGCAAACAAGCATCTTGGACCTGTGACAGTATCAGGGAGCCCGAGTTAGCTAGAACTGTAGGAGGTGATAACTGGGGACGTGTTCCCATCACTTTCTGCCTTACTGGGGCACTGTCCAGCAAACACAAAGGTACCCTGAGATGGAGGGAGTCGATACTATTATCCTCATTCTACAGTTAAAATGAGAAGCTAAGCCAGAAAGTCACTTTCTAGGACACACAGTTAAGCCATTGGCAGCCCAAGTGAAGGCCCTTCTCCAAATAACTGAAAAGCACTCTGCAAACACTGTGTGGGGACACATGCTCCCTCACTGTAACTCCCGGCTTTGTAACTGTAACACCCTGCTGAAAGCAGAGAGCTGGGGGTTGGAGTGTGTCTTGTATTTGCTTAGTTAGGTGGTCTTAGACTGGTCGCTTAAACTCTCTCTGTGCTTCAGCGTGCTCTTCTGCGTAGTAGGGATGTTAATATATACACTGGCTGCATTACAAGGTTGCTGTGTGACCAGATGAGTTGGTGTAGACAAAGCACTTTACAAACCCCTAAATGCCACAAAAATCAGCAGTTCTATTACTTGAGGTTCATCAAGAGCTCACAGTCGCCCTGGCTGGTTGATTTCTGGTCTTTCAGCTAAACATCATCCTCTCAGGCTGGTGGGTGCAGGTATATGGTCAATCAGTCCAACTTTCCTAAGATTTCCATAATCAGCACCAGCAGAAACGTGGCTGATCAAGCTTTGCGGTCCTACTTCCCCATTTACTGGAGGTTTATGGTGACGGCTGCTGTGAATTAGGAGAGCTAAAATAGACTTGTCTGATTTACACACAGCTGTACTGTACATAACTCGTGTCTCTCTCTAAAGATGGAGCCCTAGGACCTCTAGCAACATTCGAATTAGGTCAGCTTCTCTGCTCCTCCTTGGGCCTCACCTCCCTGACCTGGCCTCTTTCCAGGACAAACAGTTAGCCCCAAGAGCAGAAGGGTCTAAGGAGGAGGGGAGTGGGCACAGGGAGCACTGCCAGAAGCCTCTTGGAGGCTCAGACGGCTCCCAGACCACAACCTGGAGATCACCAGTTGGAGAAAAAAGGGCGGGAGGACAAAGTGACAAATCATGGGAACTGTGCTCTCTCCACTAAGTGGGGCCTGGGAAAAAAGACACAGATGGCTTGGGGCTTCTAAACTATACGGCTAACCCACCCACGCTACAAGTCTTTTCACGAGCCCAGGCAGACTCACAGTTTCCAAAATATCCATCTTCCTAAGCTTAGGAATAAAGGGTTAAAGTTAATAATAAATCACATACTTCTCATAAAGAGTAAGTCTTAAGTTAGAAAGCAACTCTAGACAGAGAGAAGGTCTATTTTTACCCAATTGCCAATGATTTGAAACATACAAATCCTTCAAATACTTCTTCCTCTCCTGCCCACCCCGGGAGACATCAACCACACTGCGGCTGAAATAATTTCCCCTCTTCAAAGGGGAGTGGGAGCCTTATCGGAGACTTACCTCATCAACGGATTTAGAGGCATCTACCTTCCTGACTTTCCCCATCTCCTCATAGAGGTCAATGATAGGCTTAGTGCACTGCAGATAGGTCTGAATTCTGTAACACAGAAAACAGGACTGGGTTTTATGCTAAAAAGTTCTCTTTCCTCTCACCGGCATGTTTGAGGGAGGCTCAGTGGACCAATCCCCATGGGCACCGCCGCATCCTAATCGTGACCCTGCCACCGCACTCGGGGATTCTTAGACAACACATCCAACCTCTCGAGATCAGGCTCTCCTGGGGCCTCTGAACAAAACGAGCCTGAAATCTGACAGCTCTGGTGAGGCTGGGAGCACCCCCAAAATGATGGCTGAGAGCCCCCCCAGGATAATGTCAGAGAGCACCCCTGGATGACGGCTGAGAGCACCCCCTAGGATGATGTCTGAAAGCGCCCTGCTCAGGATGATGGCTGAGAGCGCCCTCAGGATGACAGCTAAGAGCACCCCCCCAGGATGATGGCTGAGAGCACCCCCGGGAGGACGGCTGAGAGCACCCCCCCAGGATGATGGCTGGAAGCCTCCCTAGGATGATGGCTGAGAGTCCCGCTCAGGATGACAGCTGAAAGCACCCCCAGGAGGACGGCTGCGTGGCCCACTCAAAATGGATGGGGGGGTCAGGCATACAATGGTACCTCTTTCCAAGGCTTTCCCGGTTGTCATCACTCCTCCCGCTGCTCTTGCCCCTCTCAAGACAGCGCTCGATACAGATCTAGTCAAGGAATGTGGGAACAATTACTAGACGGAGATCCCAAACCTGCCATTCTTTTAACCTGAACAGCTTAAAGGAAGCAGAGGAGGAAAAAACAGAAAAAAACAAAAAAAAACAAAAACCCCAAAACACAAGATCCCTGCCCAGAGCTCCAAGTGTCTGATTCATTAATCAACAAGCAAAGCCTTTGACGTTGAAGCATGTGGTTCAATTTATACAAACGAGGTTAAGCAAGTCCAGAGCACCCTAAGAATCCATTCATGACTCAGTTTTTCCTAGGTATTCTTTTACAAACCGCAATAAAAAGAAGATCTATATGAACGCGGCTCCTCCAGGACATGTTATTAACCTATTAGGTATGAATTACATGCCTCCGTTTGGGGTCCATTTTGGCATACTTGTCAATAACACCATAAATATCCCAATATTTAATCACCAACATATATACACTTAAAGAAATAAAGCATCTCTTGTTAATAACAAGCAAGCATTCCTTCATTATGAAGCTGTGGTAACATTCTAGTGCTGACTTTGAAGAATAAGTGAAAACAGATTGGTTTGGGGTTAGAAGAAGGGAGTGTATTTTCAAATAATGCAAAGTCTCTGGTGATTCTGTTACCACAAGCAAGGGCACACTTGTCCTTGTATCTAAGCACACATCCCATGCTGTTTTTAAAGGACCATTTCCAATCCTCAGCTTCTCTAGGTATTGACATGAACTAAAGAAATTTCACATAAGAACAACTGTGAAGTGGAACTAAGTATCTTAATTAATTCTTAGAAATCCAGGTATTTAAATTCAAAATTAAAAAAAAATACACACACACCTTTCCAAAGTATATTTCCAAAAGCATTCTACGCTGTCTGGGGAAGGAAAAAAAAAATCACTTGTCTCCCATAATTATGGATGGTGTCATCCTTAGAGAAGAGCCTCAGAACCTCCTGAATGTTCTAGCTAGTTGGGAAAATCTCTTTGATGTCCCAGAAATGTCCACTTCTTCGCTTCCCCTACATAAAGTCAAACAGTAGCTCTGATCTTAGTGCTTCCTAAGACAAGGGTGATTCAGCTTGATGGCTCAACCTGGCCTTTTGTGTCAATTCCCATAAAAAATAACTAGGCCCCGATCACTGTGAAAAGAAAGGAAATTCTAGATCTACAAGGTCAGCATCCCTGTTGCCAATGCCAAAGTGTTTTCATATTCATACAGCAAAACAAGAGCTACTGTCTTTCCAGGATGAATTCATGGCCACTGGCAAGTCCCGCAAGTGTCGGCTGAAGGCACAGGTGAAAGCCATTGTGTGGGCTTCTGTTACTAATGGCCAATTCTTGACAGACCCAGTACGAGTTAAGCATGAGAGGGTTAAGATGTTCATTACCTCATTATCACAGTCAAAAAACAGAATGAAAGCTACATCTGCTTTCCCATCCATGGTCTTGTTCCAGCCTTGAAGATTGTCCTGATTTCGTGGAAACCCATCAATCAAGAATTTATTCTTCTGAGCATTGGCCTCCATTGTTCGATCCATTTCCTAGGAGATAAAAGAGATTTGTGTGGTCCCTTAATGGGAAGTTAAAACAAGGAGGAAGCAAAAGAAAAGCTTTTTAGGAAAAGAAGTATTTATCAATGTCTTCCCTAAAGCCAACGGGAACCCTATAGAAAACCCTTCCCCTTCCTCTTCCCTAATTGAGACACATGCAAAGGCCATCATCACTCCAAGGTCTGTTTCCCATTTCTGCCAAATTAAAATTCATGTTCTACCTTACTCCCACCGTAGTCTAAATTCCCACAGAGGGGACCAGGCACTATTGCTATTTATAATGTATGTAGGCAAAACCCCTCAGAAAGGAGAGCGGGGTGGGGAATGAAAAGAGCACTGAATTCAGCCATAAGA
The DNA here is from genome assembly GCA_023553655.1 of Myrmecobius fasciatus. NCBI lineage: Eukaryota > Metazoa > Chordata > Mammalia > Dasyuromorphia > Myrmecobiidae > Myrmecobius > Myrmecobius fasciatus. Next base: position 25,004 of record JAJPUD010007536.1, on the reverse strand, counting down.
CTCAGGTTCCACTCCTATTTCGGCCACTTAAAACAAGTCTGCTCACGGCCACATCATTAACCCATTGGGTTCCCATGTCCTTCAGCTATAAAAACAAAGATCTTAGACAAAGTGGATTCCACTAGGTCCTCTGGAGTCTTCCTAAAAAGCACAAAGTAAATGTAAATGTACAATTGAGTAAATGTAATATCTCACCCATTCCTTCATCTTCCATTACAGCCCTATTTTGATGGCTCACTCTGGAGGCCCGATTCTGCAGGGCCAATTGATTCTGGCAGTGACCCAGTTCTGGCAGGGCCCGCCAAGCCTGTCTATTGTCCAAGGCCAGATTCATTAAGCTCAGAGAGGTTTGTGGCCGGATTGCCAAAGGACTTCAATGGGTGATGGGACTCTTGATAAGGAAAATTACAGGGAGAAGGAGACTGACTCTCCCCCCTTGCCCTGAGTGTTTCCTTCCCAGGAGTCTCAACCACAAGGTGGCACTATCAGTCTGGAGGACTCACTAGGTCTAGAAGAAGGCTGGAGGATGGATGGCTCATGGAAGAGGGAAGGGAAGTTGTTTTGAATGGTTATATTGAATTCTTTGAGTTGAGTCCCCTGTGGTATGTGGGGTTTTTTTTTCCTTTTTAATTTTTTCCAAAGTGAAAAATAAAGACTGTCCTGTATCTGAAAGATACTCTTAACCTGAATACTTGTAAAGGAACACAGGGCCTTTGCACTAGACCTACACAGTCCAAACAGCTCATAGTCACACTGGAGGAAAATGATCTAGCTTGTTTCTTATGACTGCCCCTCCAACTACTGGAGCTGTGTGAGTTTATTTTTCCTCTCATCAAGCAGCCGGATTGAAAAACTCAAAAGGAACTCTTGCCCTTTCCTACAGAAGTCTGGTTTTAAAAACTTGGTATAGTCCAAGAAATCTCTCTGAATCTCACTGTCTTTTCTGGGGCCAGATCTAGGACTTCATTGGTAGAGGAAACTCCTGGGGAGGAATATGCCTTTCATCCGTGTCAATTGGCACTCGTTCTGCAATTCATAGTTTTGAGACAGTTGCCTGGAGTCCTAAGAGCTTAAGATGAGGTGACCTAGCCATTACAGATCAAAGGGTCTTTCCTTTAAGAGGAGCAGGCCAGGAACTCTTAACACACCATCTCACCAATCTTTGGGAAGGAGGAGGCTCACAGGAAGGTTTTACAGAGACCTAAGTCAGGTCCCTCAGTCATCATCCTCCAGCCACGGTCTGGTTCTTTCTTCTCTGGCTCATCTGCCTGTTCCCTTTATAGGTTCTCAAGGTACAATCAGGTCTATTATAGCATTAACCCAGAATCACATGATTTGAAAGTTGGAAGAGATCTTAAAGACCTCTAGACCATAATACACTATTGGTGGAGTTGTGAATTCTGGAGAGCAATTTGGAACTAGACCCAAAGGACTACAAAATTGTGCATACTCTTTGATTCAACAATATAACTGTTAGCTATAAATCACAAAGAGGTTTAAAAAATAAAGAGGGAAAAGGACCTTCTTTTACAAATATATTTAAAACAGCTCATTTTGATTACTGGAAACCAAGAGAATGCCAATCAATCGAGGAATGGTTGAACAAGTTATAATACATGATGTGACGGAATATTATTGTGCTATAAGAAATGACAGGCAAGATGATTTCAGAAAAATCTAGAAAGACTAACATGAACTGATACAAAATGAAGTAAGACCAGAATACTGTAAACATCAACAGCAATATTATATGATGAAGAACTGTGAACGACTTGCTATGCTCAGCAATACAATGATTCAAGACAATATCAAAGGACTCATAATGAAAAACGCTATCAGCTTCCAGATAAAGAAATTATATTGTCTGAATATAGCATTCTATTTTTTCTCTCCTTTCTACTTTCTTTCATTCTTTTGTTGTTGTTGTTCCAATCTTATACAAAATGATTAATATGGAAATATTTTATGAAATTACACACACACACACACACGTGTGTGTGTGTGTGTGTGTGTGTGTGTGTGTGTATAAAACCTACATCAGATTGCTTACTGTCTTAGGGAGGGAAGAAGGGTGGATAGATAAAATTTGGAACTCACAACTTTAAAAAAACAAATCTTAAGAATTGTTTTAACACGTATTTCAGGGGAAAAATAAAGTATTATTTTTTTAAAATCTCTCTAGTGCAGCCCATAACTCAGAGGATTGTCCATTAGAAATCCATGAAAATGCCCCACTCCAAAGTCTTTCCTTCTCTTCTTCAGGCTCTTCCATATGACTTAGGCTCAAACTCTATTCAGATTGTGCTCCTCCAAATGCTCTCTGGTTTATCAGGGTTTTTCTTCCTTTTAAAAACATTTTTATTTATTTTACTAAATATTTCCCAATTACATGCAAAAGAAATTTTAACGATCATTTTTTTTTTTAAATTTTGAGTTCTAAAATTCTCTCCCTACCTCCCATCTCTCCCTTTCCTTGAAAAGGCAAGTAATTTGATATAGATTATACATATGAAGTCATCCAAAACATATTTCCATATTAGCCATATTGCAAAAGAAAGCATAGACTGCCCCCCCAAAAAAAAAACCCAAGAAAAATAAAGTTTAAAAAATCTGCTTCAATCTGTATTCAGAGTTCATCAGCTCTCTCTGGAGATGGACAGCATTTGTCACCTTTGGGATTGTCTTATCGAGGTCCTTCTTAAATGGTGACTCCGAGAAGAGAACACATACTCTCCCTGAGGTCTCACCAGGGCAGAGTACAGAAGAACTGCCTCCTTACTCCTGCAAGCTCTGACTCTCTTATGTGGCCTGAGATCTGTTGGCTTTTCTAACTGCCACAAGACACTGCTGACTGCTTACAGGCCTCCTTTTGACTCTCAGCTCCCTAACCATGTCCTCTCCTAACTTGGTGAAGCCACGTGCAAGACTTTACATTTACTGCTACTGAACTTCATCTTTCTTACATTCAGCCCAAAACTTCAGCTGAGAGTTGTCAAGCACTTGGCCAAGACACTCCCCAAGTACAGGCAAATCCAACTGGGAAATACTGAATAAAAGAAATCAAAATACAATAAAACAAATAATATTTTAAAATGAAATCCAAATGCATCCCACAGCAATTCTTATGTGTAGCTTAGTGGTTACATCTATGTGACACATTATATGCATGTGCACATTATTGTGATTTATGCAATATGAGAGTCAGAATGAATATAATAATGGCCACTCAGACCTGTGAGGGATAGCTCCCATTCCACAGTCACAAGGGCTTTCCCACTTTCTTCTGTAAATAAGTGACCTGTTGCTGAAGGGCAATTAGGATGGCTGTGGATAGCTTACCATTCTCCACCACATACCCAACTTTTCTCTCTGCCTCCTCGCACTCTTTCCTTTCTCTTTGGTAATTTTTTCCTTCTTCCCTATAATTCTGTTCCTTTTATTCCTCTTAGTTTTCCCTGTTTTACAAACCACAGATGTACACACACACACACACACACACACACACACACACACACAGAGAGGGCTGGTCACATGTAAGGACCTAATGTAGACAATCCCCAATTTAATAGACAATTTCTTCCTCTTTCATTTTGTACTGCCACAAACTCTCCCCAATGCGGTCACTGCCCCTAAGACCGGAGCACAAGCCCACGATGTTTTCTTTCAGCTTGTTCAAGGACAAGATGGCTGTCACCATTCCCACTCCTTACCCTTTTCAGCAAGCTGATGGTTATCTCAACGGGCACAATCTCTCCTTCTCTGATGTACTTCTCGATGAGCTCGCCATACTGAGAATCTGGCTTATTCCTCTCGTCACGAAGAAGATCTCCCGCGGACAGGTGCGTGTAACCGTATTTCTGAAAGTCACGACGCACATACGTTACACGTACAATCCGGACTTCGGGGGCTTCTGAACTTAGAGCTGCTACATTCACATCTCAGACTCTCAAGGGTAAAAAAAAATTATTATTAATTATTAATTCACACTCCTACAGAACTTTAATAGCAGATACATCTCTACGGGGAGAGGGAAGAGAGGGAAAGTGAAGGAGAGGAAGGGAGAAAGAGGAAGGGGAGAAGAGAGAGCAGGAGATGGAGGCGGAGAGAGGAAAGCAGAGACAGAGGCAGGGTGGTGGAGTGGTGAGAGCGCTACGTGTGGAATCAGAGGTCCTGGGTTTGAACCTGGGCCACCTCTGCCCTTCGCCCTGCTCTGGCACCTTTGGGACGACCTCCCAAGCTGCACCATGAGGAGGCTGGCTTAGGAGGGCACTGGTGCCCTCTCATCTCTAACTGGATGGATTCTGAGAACTCGGCACGAATCCAAAGTCTCTCTGGGGGAGAGGTGCTGTTTCCTTCCTGAAGTTCTCCTCGCCGCTGCCCTAACTTCCCCTCCCTAACCTTCACAGGCCCCTGGCGGTCCCTCCTCCCCTGCCCTGCCGTGGGTAAAGGGGCTCCCAAGGGGGGGGGGGCTATCTTCCTAATGCAATGTGAGCGCCCCATGGACAGGGACAAGGACGCCCAGCACACCCAGCACAGAGCTGGCCAGCAAGGCCCTCGTGCCTAGTAACAAAATAAATAAATCTGAGCAGAAGGAAGGAGGAAGAACCTGATCTAGCAGCTCACAGACACTTTCTTCCCACTGAAGACTCTCATGTCCCCCCCAATACACACACACAAATACCTGCTACCACCCCCAACGAGCACCGGCGGCCTTTGTAAACAAATAAGTCACCCTAACCTAAAGAGGACCCTCGTCACCAGGTAACAGGCCCTACCGCCCAAAGATACTACCGCAATTCAAGGAGTATTTCCATAGGGAGCAAGGACTCCACTGAAGCTGCCCCCAAAGTGGCCCAGGAGCTCCAGAGGCCTTGGCTCCGGCCCACTCTGCAGCCCCTCCCCCTGGTCGCCCTCCCCTCCCTGCCCCCCTCCCAGTCGCCCTCTCCTCCCCGGCCCTCTCTTCTCTTTAGGTTTTGGGGCGCCTCCCTCCTGTTCTCCTCCCCCTCTGACTGCCCCTTTCCTGGACCCCCAACCCCCGATCACGCCTCTAACCACAGAGTCCCTCAGGCTGTGCTGGGCCCCCTTCCCTTCTCCCTCTATTACTTCACTTGGTCTCACTGGCTCCCACGGGTTTAATGACCACCTCGGCTGACGGCTCAGTCTTCCCTGCCTGAACTTCAGCTCTGCATCTCCAACTGCCTCCCAGACATGTGGACCCGGAGGCCCAAGAGACATCTCAAAAGCAAAAGGTCAGGAACGAGACTCGGCCTCTCCCCCGCTGGCTCTTTCACCTTCCCGACGGAGGGCCGCACCCTCAGGCTCGGGAGTCCCCCCGACTCCTCAGGACCTCATCTCCCAGCCCCATCCCAGCCCTTGCTGAGTTCACCTTTACACCCCCCCCTTCTCTTCTCTGACACTGGCACTCCTCCCCCCCCCAGAGACCCTGACTGCCTCAGGTTGGATTCCTGCCATTGCTGCTGGGGGAGGGGGCTCTGCCGGCCTCCAGGCTCCCCCCACAAAAGGCCCTCCCCCATTCCTGAAGCTCAGCTCCTGAGCGTGTCCCTTTTCCTCCTCGGGGAACTCCAGGAGCTCCCTATTTCCTCCAGGACCAAATACAAAACCCTGTTTAACATTCACTGCCCCCTCTCCCCTTCCGGGCTTCTCACACCTTACTGACCCCCAACCCAGACTTCTCCCAGGACCGGCCCCCGTCTCCTCCTTCCCCTTCCCTAATTCCTGCCCTCCTGGCTGCCTTTCGGCTCCAACCCCAATCCCACTCCTGCGCCCGGCCTTTCTGGGGCCTCCCTCTGCTCATGACCTCCTCCTCCTCGTCCTGCCCACAGCTTGCTTTGTATTGATTGTCCATTTGTGAGCTCCACGAGGTTAGACGCTGTCTACTGCCTCTTTGTGTCCCCAGCACTTGGCACAGTGACTGGCACTCAGGAGGTGCTTAATAAATGCTTATCGAATGATTAATTAGTAAGTCTGGGCCGGGCAGTGGAAACAGCCACAAAAGTGTAACCATCTTAAAGAATATAAATTCAAATAAGGTTAAACAACACTCACGTGCCAACAAGCTGGGCACTGGCAGCCGGAGGGGCAGAATGGGCTCTGGAGGGGTTCTGGGGGTCAGAGGGGAGAGGAGGAGGGAGAGCCTCCGAAAAGGCCGGATGACTCTGGGAACGTCGCTTTCCAACCTGAAGCCTCAGGAACATGCAAAGGACCAGATATAAGAAGATTGGCTCGAGGTAGCAGGATGGAGAGGAGGGAGTGCTGGGCCCGGAGAAGGGCCTGCCTTGGAGAGCATGAACCCTTCTCCCTCTTCCTGCCCGCTGCCCCCTGCCCCTGGGGATGTCCCAGCTCCAGCTCTGCAGTGGCCAGCCTTATGCACTTGCTGTTTGCAGTATTCTGTGTTAGCTGCTGGGGATGCAATCCCTGCCTCCCAAAACCAGAGCTCCCCACACTCAGAGTGGGGACTGTGCTATGAGGAGACCTCCCTCTCAGAGGCCCAGCGACCCTCCCCGGCTCCCCAGGACTCACCACCAAGCCTGCCTCCCACCCTCAGACAGCAAACTGATGGCCTCAGGTCAGAATCCAGTCCATTTTCCTTTACTGCATATGGCTGATGTGGGAACTTATGTGGCTGGACTATACACAATTGTAACAGGTCTTGGTTTTCTTGCCTTCTCAATGTTTGGAAATCAAAATAGAATAAATTGAATTAAAAAAAAAAAAAAAGGCCCAGATTTGAGAGAGGGGGTGTTGTGTGCCAGGAAGAACAGGGAGGCCGTGGGCTCAGAGTGCATAGGAGGGTTGGGAATCAAGTGGCAGAAGCCTGGCAAGGTGGGCAGGGTCTGCCTGGGGTTCGAATGTCAAACAAATGGTTTCTATTTCATCCAGGAAATCGTAAGTAGGCCAGTTAGAAGGGAATGTAAAATAACTACAAAGAGACTGTATCAGAAGTGACCTGGAGGAGTCTGCACTCTGTCCTGGAGGCAACAGTGACCCACTGGGGTTGCTTTTCTTATTTGGAGACTGACCTGATCAGACAAGGCACATCCTCCTGGCAGATGTGGGGTCCATGGGCTAGAGAGAAGAGAAGACGGATGGAGGGACACCCTTGTACACTCACTTTCCTCTGGGCTACATCACAGAGTGTGGGCCTTTAAATTCTTATGGACCATGGATGGCAGGAGCCAAAAGGCACAAAAGGAAAGTCCTAGCTCTTTCCCTAGGGTCTCTGGACTTGTTTCCTCAAAACAAATGGTTTACATCTAAATAATTTAGAAATTACTTGTTCCCCAACACCTCCCTCCCCCCAAAAAAGCCTTTAGGTGGCAGGTGGTGCAGGTGATTGTGATAGCTGGTTCTGAAATTGTTCTTCAAGCAAACACTCCACCAAGGGGTAAGGCTGTCATCCCCCTATTAGCGAGGAGCTGGTGGACTCTGACATTTATGATCTATTCCAATCTTCATCAGCCTCAGTTTCCTCATCTGTAAAAGGGTGATAGCTATATCTATGGCATCTTCCTTTTCTGATGGTCGGCTGTGACTGTTCCTTTCTACTTTCAGTCCAGGAGGTTGGAGGAGCGCTGTCGACATCCTTACACCCTCCCCCCTGTGCCTCTGGAAAGACGCCCTGGCCTCCTCCAAATGCCCAGTTGGGTCCCAGATCCCAGGGAAGCTTCTCCAAGCCCCTGCCTCCGTGACTTTGGGGCTCAGCTGCTTTCACTCTCAGGGTACACAACTTCCTTTCTTTCGAAAGCATTTCACAACCAGGAGCAGCTACCGTCCACACCATTTTCCGGGAGCTCCATTGTTTCCCGTGTTTGTTTTGGCGATGTCCCGGCACGGTCCCTGTTGGCTGGGCTGTTGGGCCTAGTGATTCCAGCCTAGGATAAATATCGCCCAAATCAGCAGTCAAAGTCCCCACTCATGGAGACTCACTCCTTAATGTTCTGCCCTGCGTGCAACATATACATTAGGAAGCCCAGCTAGTAATTTAGAAATTAGTGCATCTGCGGCGTGCTTCCTGACACTGGAGGGCTGAGACTGCCAAACTGAGGCCGGCATTAAAGTGGGTTTTAGCAATTATGTTCTCATTTGGTTGGATTTTCTTTAGGAAGAAAAAGAGCAGCGAGGTATAGAGTGGTCTCTAAAAATAGAAGCTGCATGATGTAAGAAGCAAAAATAAGCTTGACAAGCCCTAGAACTTAACTCACTGTGAGGAGGACCTGAAATATTTACTGCACACGGGTCAAACCCACATAATGATCTTTCTACCCAGGAAAATTTCTTTCTGTATTCCATTTCTAAAGCCCCTTTATTTGAGAGTTCCCCACTAGCAATTACATTTTACAATTTATTTTTCTTGTGTTTTACCTCTCAAGGAACTGAAGTTTCCCAATTCCCAAGTTGTGGATTGTTTGTTTGCTAATAGATCACTGGTACAGTAGTGATTATGAGATTTATCATAATAAGCAGTTTAAATAGCACTTACTGCTTTCGAAAGCATTCCATCATAATCAAGTGACAGCCAAAGCCAATTTTGAGAAAAGCAAGGATGGAAATTATGGAGCCTTAACCCAAACGTTTTCCCATTCCCAAAGCTCTTGGCAACTGAAAACAAGCCGTAACAGCAGCCTCAACAGCAGGACATAAAACCACAACAGGTTATAAATACCATAAACTACAGGAATGAAAATTCCACCTCCAGCAGGAAAGGAATCAACTCAATATGTTTATGGTGCTGGCCACCGCCTCAATCTTCACTTTCCGATTCCTTCTTATTAAATTACAATACAGCCTAGCCATCATTTTATATAGTAAAGACACGGCACTTTTTATTTCATGGTCTCATGTTGACAATGTCATGATATCAGCTGTTCTGGATCATCTCCCTTTCCCTATCTGTTTTGGACAGCTCACTGGGTCTCTTCTACCACATCCTTGTTGGGCTCCCTGCATGGCAAGTGTCCCCTTCAGCCTTCCACTCACACAGGTTACGAATGTCCAGTTCTCTGCCCCACACCAGTCCTCATGATGGGTAGGCAGCAGGAAGGGCATGGAGGGGAAACAGCAGAGCTTGTCAGATACACAGAGACTTCAAAATACTGATGTGTATGAAACCCCCTGGCTGTGCTGGAGCTCAACTCACAGCTCAGAGAGCTTACAGAGATGTCGAGGTAAATGTATTCCATCTCTTTTATCCTTAAAATCTACTCATGAGGGGCAGCTAGGTGGCGCAGTGGATAGAGCACCAGCCCTGAAGTCAGGAGGACCTGAGTTTAAATCTGGTCTCAAACACTTAACACTTCCTGGCTGTGTGACCCTGGGCAAGTCACTTAACCTCAATTGCCTCAGCAAAAAAACAAAACAAAACAAAAACAAACAAACAAACAAACAAAAAAAAAAAAAAAAACTACTCATGAGCACCATCCTGAAATGACTACCACCAAGAAGGGCTGTCTTTCTTGTCTGAAGATGATGTTATTATCCATCCCCTCTTTCATAAGCAGGACTGAGAGTTCCCTGAACCCATGAGGAAAAGCCCATCCATCCATCCCATTCTCCTTTTAGTTTTCTTGAACTAGTCCCAAGGCATAGTTGAAATGGCTGATGATGAGCCCCCAAGATCAGAGAAGCAGTGAAAGGGTACATACAGGAGATAATAGCATCAGGCTTGGAATCAGAAAAATGAGTTCAAATTTGGCCTCAGACATTTATTAGGTGGGTGACCATGGAAAAGTCACTTTTCCCTATTTGCCTCAATTTCCTCATCTGTAAAATGAGCTGGGGGGGGGGAGGGAGGGAAAGAAAGGCAAACCACATTCCAGTATCTTTGCCAAGAAAATCCCCAAAGGATCGGACACAAGTGAAAATACTAAACAACAACGTCAGAAAACTTTTCTTTGAGGCTAAGTGGTTGCTCCACAGTTCCCAGATGCTTCAAAGTGGCCAACTGTTCAGATTTCTCTCCAATTCCACCCACAGAGAGTTGGAAAAAGTTACTCCCCACTTCTCCCCCATCCCAACCATTTAAGGAAAGTTATTATTACAAAACAGGCAGCCTCCAGTGGGAGAATTAGAGTCAAGATTTGCCTTCAATTGCTCAGAGATTGATTCTCACAGCCAGACCCCTTAAATTGCTGCACTTCCTGCCACCCGCATACAAATGTGCTGGGCCAGGCCTGTTTAACTGGAAATCTACATTTAAGTATAAACATTAGAAGCTATAAAGTCACTTGTCCTTTTCCTATACAAGCTTGTGCTAGCTGAATCCAAGCCAACACAGAACTTCTACTCCAATTAAAAGGTGATACAGGATTTTAAAAACACATCCTATGATCAACTATAGAGACTTGCTCTTCTTAGCAATACGATGATCCAAGACAATTCCAATGAACCTGGAATGGAAAAGCCATTAGCATCCAGAGAAAGAACCATAAAAGACCAAATGAGGATTGAAGCATACTGCTTTCCTTTTTTGTTTGCTTGCTTTTTCTTTCTTGTGACTCTTCCTTTTTATTGATTTTTCTTCGACAACATGACTAATATAGTATGTTTAAAATGATTGTATGTGTACAACCTATATTAGATTGCTTGGCGTCTTGGGGAGAGGAGAGTAAGGAAGGGAAAGGAAAAACTTGGAACTTAAATCTTACAAAAATGAACGTTATGTTTAACCTATATTGGATTACTTGCTGTCTAGAGAAGGGGAAAATATGGAACACAAAGTTTTACAAGGGTGAATGTTGAAAATTATCTTTGCAGGTATTCTGAAAAATTTAAAAAAAACATTATAAAACAAAAGTGAATGCTGAAAATTATCTTTTCATGTAACTGGACAAACAAAATATTACTTGAGAAAAAAAAAAGGTGCTTCCTACAAAGGAAAGAGTGGGGGGTGTGGGAGCTTACAATCCCCTTCCCTCTACTTCAAGGATTACAGTTTGACTTACTTTTCCTGCAATGTTTTTTTGTGGTTTTTTTTTTTTTTTGTTTGTTTTGTTTTTTGCTGAGGCAATTTGGGTTAAGTGACTTGCCCAGGGTCACACAGCTAGGAAATGTGTCTGAGGGCAGATTTGAACTCAGGTTTTCCTGAAATCAGGGCTGGTGCTCTATCCACTGCGCCACCTAGCTGCCCCCTCCTGCAATGTTTTGTTCTTCATGGAGGAAAATTGCTGAACTCAGGCAATTCTTAAAATTTCCTTTACAAGACAAAACTGAACCAGTTCTGAGCTTTTGTAGAAGAAAAAATTTGTGTTTGAGAAAAGCTGAAGTTTACAAAATATTATGTAAAGCTTGCAGCAAGACCTGGGAGTAGTGTAGCTCATGAGAACATTACTGCTCTGCATTTATAGAACACTTTCTGACCAAGGCTTTAAAGCACCGACCTAAAGGAGAAAGCCACTTCTGAATTCAGAAACAAGACGCAAAGAGGCTGACTTGTGAGGGAGATCCAAGGGACACAGAGAGTCATAGACTCACTGTCAGAGCTGGAAAGAACAGCATCGCCCAGTCCTGCCCAGAGAAGTGACTTGTCCACAATCCCCAGAATTAGTCACCCATATACATGGCGAATGCCAAGAGATCATCCAGCTTCCCATCTCCCAGAAGAGAGAGCCCAGTTCCTTTCCAGGATGTCCAGGCCACTCTTGGGCAGCTACAATTTGAGAAAAGGTTTGTCCACACTGAACTTTGGACACCTTTCCCATGACACTGTGCAGCTTGAGACATCTGCCTGTCTCAGTCCCTGAATCTTAAGAGCAACTCTTCCAGATGGTCAAGTCATCAGCAAGCACTAATTAAGCTTTCATTAACAGAGATGCAAGTACAAAAATCTGAGCAATACCTGGCCCCAAGGAGAGAAGCAATGCTTTTTAGGCATAATTTAGGCATTTAAAGTGGGGGTAGGGAGACTCCCAGCAATTGGGCAGATCAGGAAATGCCTGGGTAGGAACTTCCTGGAGCTAAGCCGGGAAGGGCTAGGCATAGGAAGCGGTCTGTATGAAGATATGGAGCTAGAGAGGGGATATGGCTGGAATATGCCGGGTCAGGGAAGGAGGAGGCAGCATGAATTGATCTAGGAAGCTAAAGAGCTTTGAGGTCAGAGGAGCTTGTATTTTATCACCGAGGTCCATAGGGACATACAGATGCTTCTTGAGCAGAGTTCTTACTGTTCCTATACAGCCAAAGCCTCTCTCAGTACCTACTTTTGGGTCCCGCTAAAACCAGCCTTTTTTCAGAGGATCATAGAGAGGTATGGCCATAAATCAGTGTTTCCCCAAATCTCTTGTTTTCTATGATTTCTCATAAATGTGGATTCATGAGAAAATCCCAATGCCAACAATATTTTTGTTCTAAAATACTAAATAGGAACTTAGTATGAATCAAAAATGTTACATAAGGGAACTTTTCAATAGGAAAATATGCTTAATTCTTTTTCTCTTTTGCTCCTTAATGTAGTAAACTGTTTCATCCAAGGATATCCCACACACCCAGACACCCTGATTGGTTCCATCAATATATTTCCAGCCAAAAAAAGAACTCTGTAGCCAAATTCAACTGGGAAATGCAATCATGAGCCATTCTGGAAGCAGATTGGCTGCTGTAACATAGGCAAGTACCCAGATGTGCCCACACCCTCTGTGGTGTGTCCCTAATATCAGACCACACACACACAACAAGAAAGTGTGTGCCAACCGCGGCTACCCAGGGACCCCGTGCCTTTCAGAGGCCCAGGAACTGCCAACACTGCTCCAGAGGGGCTATCCCTGATGCCCCTGGGAATCTGGAAGGTGAAACATATTATTCTATTCAAACCGCTCCACATAAACAGGCACACAGGTAACTAGGTCAGAAACGAAAGGGACTGAAGCACCCTCCTATAATCCACACACTTCACCTGCCTAACCATAAACTGCAAACTAATAACAAACTACCATGGAGATCTCCGGCATCTGCCTATGAGAGAGCTCAAATTCAAAAATTCTAATCCCAGTGCATGTAGATTTAGGGGTGCAGTCTATGCTAAAAACCGGGGGGAGAAAAAGCAGGAAAGTAAGCTTCAGCAGCTTCTGAAAGCGAGCCAGGAACCCTCAGAGATAGAGGCAAAGGAGCTTAGGAGACAGTCCGCCCAGAAACGTCGAGATGGGAAATGACAGTTAACACTGATGGGAGCTAAGGCTCCCATGGCACCTATTCTGTGCTAAGCACCTTAAAATCATCATCTCATCTGATCCTCACAATAACCTGAAAAGGAACTGTTGTTATGATCTCCATTTTACAAATGAGGAAACTGAGGCAGACAGAGGCAAAGGGTTTGCCAGGGAATGGATCTCCACCCACCTCACTACCACCCTCCCTGCTGGAGAAAGACCATTTGATCTGACAATTTAAGAGATCAGTAGAAACTTTGGAGAAAGCTGTTTAAATGGGAAAGATAATTCAGAAGTAGGAGAGCTTAGAGGAGAGGAAGTAGCGGAAAGAAACATAAATGGCTTTATTAAGGAATTTAGCCACAAAAGGAAGAAGAAATCTCAGATAATAGCTAGCAGAGATTTAGGCTGCATCAAATAAAGTTGTTTTAATGAGAGGGGAAACTTGACTCTGTAGGCAAGAGGGGAGGAACTGACAGGCAGACACTGAATTGGGGGGGGGGGAGGAAAGTAAAGGGAGAGAGGGGCAATTTACTGAAGAAGCCAGGGAAGAATGGGATCATCTGTGGATGTAGAAGGATTCATCTTGCCCAGGAGAAGGACTTATGGAGACCAGAATGGAAGGACTTAATCTTTCCTTTCCTGGAAAATCTACCATTTAAAAGTAAGGGGAGAGACCACTAATAAAAACTAGGGTTTCCTCCCACTCAAGCACCATGATGCAAGTATCAGAATCTGCAATGCAGGTACAGGGCTCAGAAGAATCCAAGAGGAGGAGTAATAAGGGGAGTTTTGGTGTTATGGATGTACTTTAGGTGGGGAGGTCCAAAAAGGATTCATCTTGTGAGGAACAAGATTTCCAGACGGTCTCAGGCTTTGGAGCTTCTCAGATACAAAGCAGGATGTTGGCCAGACTACCTGAGCCATCTCTCTTACTATTTGGGGAAAATGCCATGGGCAAGGGAAAGAGTTTAAAAGCCAGATTGGATGAAAACTGAACATGGAGAAACATTCACTAGTCCCACTGTCTAATACAGAGCCCAGAGGATGCTTAACTAGGTCAGCCTGTAAAAGTTGTTATTTATACAACTTGAGGAGAGGGAGAAGAAACCAGCAGACAGCTGTGTCTCGAAATTTGCTCCCAGAGGTTTCTAAAAATCCCACTCATCTAGTCCAATCCAATTTCAGATGAGGGAACTGAGACCCAGGAGAAGGGACTTGAAGCCAGCTCCCCATTCCTATTCCATCTCTTTCTGTTCTTCTATGCTACCTCCATTTGGAAAATATCCAGGCAAGGGTTTCTTCTTCATGATGTAGGAAATAGGAAGTTATGCTTATTTGTGTTTTTAATATTTGGATGACTATTTCAAATTATCTCATTTGTAATCCTGTATTTTATTTTATGTTATTAAAAATATCATCCTAAGAAGGGATCCAACCTGAGGAATCACCTGATTGCCTGCCAAAGAGGTTCACAAAAATGGTGAAGAACCCTCGCTTGAATCCCCTCTTGCTTTTAAAAATAAAGGTAAGGAGCAGCTAGGTGGTGCAGTGGATAGAGCACCAGCCCTGAAGTCAGGAGGGCTTGAGTTCAAATCTGATCTCAGACACTTCCTAGCTGTGTGACCCTGGGCAAATCACTTAACCCCAATTGTCTCAGGAAAAAAAAAAAATTAAGATGAAGATAAAACTTAGGGAGGTCCTACAGCAAGGTACCAGAAGAGGGAGCCAGCAGGATTGCATTGAAGAAAAAGGCAAATGGGAAGAAGGAATCGGGGAAGACTTCATGGAGACATTAACTGAACTTGAAGAAGATTCAGCACTTTTGGTGGTGGCCAAGAACTGAAACCAAGGGGGCACACAAACGCAAGGAGCATTAGCCTGCCCGTGGAGTGATCATCCTGTTCATCATTCCTGTAATATTATGAATATAACCGAATGTGATGATCTCGGGCCAGAGCTCTGGAGAGAAATGAGGACTGGACAAGAGGAGTGGCAGTGGGGGAGTGGGGCTAAAAAAAAATTATGAGCCATATTCATGGGCATTGATGAGATCCCTAAGGTGAAGGGCAGGGAAGAAAGCTCCAGATAGAGCCCTGCCAAGTGGGAGATGGATCCGAGAAAGGAGATGAAACAGTAGAGAGATGGAAGAAGCAAGAAGGAGGAGGAAGGGGAAAGAAAAAGAGGAGCATGAGAAGCAAAGCTTGGGAAGGATGGAATAGTGGAGAAGAAAGGATGGCTGACAGAACCAGAAGCTGTAGAGAGGTCAAGATGGATCTGGCTTGCTATGTGTCCAGGCAATCAGCCTATAGTGAGAGATTTCATCATGCTGAATCAGAGACCACATTACTAGGGCTGAGGACTGGGTGGAAGGACAAGGAAAAGAAGGGACACAGAGGAAGCAGAGGAGAACACTCTAGGAATTTAGCAGTGTAAATATATATGCAGATATTTGCCAGACTACCTCTCCGGCCCTCACCTCTCTCTGAACTTCCAGACGTGGATCTCCTAATGTTAGACTATTGGACACCTCAGGCTAAATGTCCTATGGGCATGTCAAACTCAGCATTTCCAAAACTGGATTTTCCCCTCAATGTTCCTCTCTTCTTAACTGCCCTTACTACCAAGGACATCACCATTTTTCTCTGATGGGCTGGGAGCCAGAGCCATGAGTCCCACACGTATAATGCCTGAGTTTTCAATATGGTGGTTAGTTTTGCTGAAATTGTTGGGTTTGTTTTTCACTTATTCTTTCATTCCATTCACTTATTTTTCACTAATTTTCCCAAAATGATTTATGATAGATTTCAGTTGGAGAAATGGCTGAGAACATCACTGGCAATGGGCACATCTCAGGGGCAAGAAAGCCCAGGACCAGCTCAGGGAATAGCCAGGGCTGCAGTTTGGTGGGAAATGGACTTGAGAAGCCACAAAACAGGACAGACCCGGCACCAGGGTTTGGGGGGAGAGGGAACGGCTCAGATTCTGAACCAGAGACAAGGCATGGCCACCACTAGACGAAGCCATGAAGAAAACAAGAGTCGGTTGGATCCCTCCCTCCCACAAATGCTCCTTGGCAGTGCACAATTCAGGGGTGTCGAGGGGCCGCAAGCCCACTTTGTGATGTGCTTTGTGAAGGGGCCTGGGAGGCAGTGGCCCTTGGGCCCTCACGGAGAGCATCTCAAAGCCACAGCAGGCTCCTTCCTTGATTTGGTCTGTCCGAAGCCCCCTCCTCCAGGGGGGCTTGGTTGACTCACAAAGCTCTGATTCTGAACCTCCCTATATACGTCTCTATTTCTTGGCCACCGTCGCCTGGGCCACATTCCCTTCGAACCGTAGGAAGGGCATGCTGCTATTTCTCAACAAACTGCTCTGGCTCTTTCTGGATTACAAAGCAGCCACTTTCACCAAAGCATCACAGTAGCCCAGTATGATTAGTGATATAAGTGGGGTTTTTTTCCCTGAGGCAATTGGGGTTAAGTGACTTGCCCAGGGTCACACAGCTAGGGCATGTTAAGTGTCTGAGACCAGATTTGAACTCAGGTCCTCCTGACTTCAGGGCTGGGGCTTTATCCACTGCGCCCCCTAGCTGCCCCAGGGCTTTGTTACAAGGGCTGACTCTAAAAAAGGGAAGTGTAGAGGATACCTTAGGAAATGTAGATGATATAAAAACAAAAGACATCAGGAGGTAATTTTTAAGCAATAAATCCCTGGTCCAGGACTGCCTTTTGAGGAAGCTGAGATTCCAAGGGGAGACTAGCCCAAGGTTACACAGCAAGGGGAAGTGGGAGTCAAGGCTCCGCCAGTCCGTCTCCGCGTCCTCACTGACGCAGCTGCGTCTGACAGGCTGCTCCGATGGAGAGTGAGGGAAGGAGAGGCAATGAGCAGGACCCCCGCCCAGGGAGGGGACAACAATCCATGCTTTTCCTTCAGTGAACTACCTGGATCTAATCAGCGTAAGACAGTGGTGCTAACGTGATGTCAATCACACCTGCTCCCTATTAGCTTCTAAATCTCTTATCAACTGTTTAGTCTGGGAAAGTTCCAAATCTGTCAGGTGAAGGCTGCTGGAATGCTGGGGCAAATCTGTTTTCACACAGTGATTACACTAAAAGCGACAGCTTATAGCCCAATTAGCACTGCCCCCCCCAGATGCTACGATGAGGAAGTTATCCCTACATCAGGCGAGGGGTAACAGGGCCAGTGCTCCTCCTCCATGAGAAGCCCCTCCTCCCTTCCTCCCCCGCCCCCAGCATTCCTATCACCACCATTTCTGCTCCCCCCCCATCCCAGCAGAGAGCACTCTGGGTGGCCAACCCTGAAAAGGCCCCTGTGTGACCCAGGGCTGCTTCTTCCCTCCCTGGCCCGGCTTGGTTTATCAGCGTGGCTGGTTCCCGTTCAGGAGCAAGCACCAAGTGAGAGCGGCCGCACTCTCCCCTTTGATCTAGGGGAGACTGACCTCTGACCTCTGTCTTGCGCTCTCAGCATCTCACTCTCCCCCACTTATGAGCTGCTCACAGCACAATTAGGGCCTAACAGATATTTACTGAGCGGCCCCCAGCCAGGCTCAGTGCTGGGAACAAAAAGAAAACAAAAAATGAAGCCATCTCTCCCATTCTACATGGGGGGGGGGGGGTGCTCCAGGCCCAAGTGCTCCCGGCCTGGAGAAAGGCCCAGTTCTAGGGCAGCTTCGGACGTCCCGGCCAGGCTGCCAGGGGCTTCCAGGGACTCCAGGGCAGAGTGATAATGATGCATTTGCCAAGTTCCCTGATACCAAATGAGGGAAAGCTCTGGGAAGGCTTCCTGCAGGAGGGGCCACTCCAGGGAGGGCTAAGAGAGGGACCCCCGTCAGTGAGCCGCCTGCTTCTGGCCAAGGCCTGGGAAGGGTACTCTGCACACACGCCACAATCAAGCATAAGGAGGCCCGGCGGCGGCACGGTGGGGCCAGAGACAGGAGGGCAGAAAGTCCCGAAGCCTCGGCTTTGGAAGTTAGGGAAGGGCCAGGGAAGGGCGGAAAAGCAGGCGGCCAGGCCTCCCCCAGCCGGAGAAACCTGGCCATCCCCACCACCTCCCCCACAAGGGGGCGCTCTCGGAGCAGTGACTGGGGAAGGAAAGCGTTCTCCCTGCCCCCCCCCTTCTGGTAACAAAGGCGGGAAGGAGTGAAGGGGTGCTCTTGGTCCATTTTACTCCTCACCTCACTTCCTGTATACCGCAGGGGCTAAAAGTAACTGGGGTAATGATATAAGGAACACAGGTGTGAGCATTTGCTCTGGGCTTCCCAGCGACATCTGAGGACCCAGCTCACAGGCCCCTCTCCTGGGAAGGAAGCCTTCCCCGTGACAAGGGAGCCCCCACAGTGCCTCCCCTCCACCAGCGCCGTGACATGATGGGGGCTGGGATTCTCCCCTCCTCCCCGCCAGTGCAGGAGGGAGAACGAGGGCCCAGGCCGGGTGGTCAGCCTGAACCTGGCCCTGCTTTCTGCCGGCCTCCGCTCTGGCTCCCCGAGGGCTCCTGGCCCAGGCCAGGCCACCAACACACAGCCAGCCTACAACCGACAACCCTCAAACTGCCAACCGAGCCCCGCCCTGCTCTTCCTTCCCCTCCCCACCCCTCCCTTTTCTGGAACCGACCACATCATGCCCGCCATGATTTCTGGATAATGTCTGGCCCCCTCTGGGCCCCACCTCTGCGTTCAGAGTGCCCCAAGAGGCATGTGGGGTGTCCCCAGGGAGATCCCTGGGCCAAGGAATGTCCTCTTTGTATTTGTGGGGCAACTCGGTGATACAGTGGCTGGAGGGTTGGACTTGGAGCTCAGAAAGACCCGAGTTCAGATTCTGCCTCAGACACTAGCCCCGAGATTCTGGGCAACTCGGTTCACCTTTGTTTCTCTGATTTCCTCAGTTGAAAAATGAAGAAGAATGGCACCCACCACACGGGGTCGTAGTGAGGACGAGGTGTGACATCGCATTTAAGCAAGTGCTTTGCAAATCATAGGCTGCTACAGAAATGCCAGCTCCTATTGTTATCATCATCCCCCTCTCTGGATCTCTCTCCCCCATCCCCCTCTCTGGATCCATCCCCCCATCCCCCTCTCTGGAT
>JAJPUD010007535.1:61963-95996 GCA_023553655.1 Myrmecobius fasciatus | reverse complement strand
AAAAAAAAAAAAAAAAAAAAAAAAAAAAAAGTCAAATGATTAAACTCATTTTACTTTCAACAAAATTACTTAATAAGGAGATGAAAGAAATGTTATACATATAATTTACTCTGTTTTTAACAAAGCATCTCATGAAATATTTCATACTATTCTCATGATAAAGAGGTAGAGATACGGATTAAATAAAAATACAAACAGATTCAGAACAGGTTGGATGGTTGGTTAATGGTTGCTAATGATAGTTGTTAATGGTTCAATACTGACATGGAAGGAGGTTTCCAGGAGAAAATCTGAGGGATCTGTGTTTGTCCTTGAGTTGTTTAATCTTATTACTGATGATTTGGATAAAAACAAGCTCCTTAAATCTAAGACAAAAAAAAAAAGGGGAGGAATACCCCAACACACTGAATAGGAATTGGGATCCAAAGTGATCTGGACAGGCTATAAAGCACTGACTGGATTGAATGATGAAAATCCATAAGGATAAATTTAAAGTCTTGCACTTGGATAGGAAAAAAAAAAAAAAAAAACAATTTCACAAGTATAACATGAACATGGGAGAGGCATAATTAGATAGCAATTGTTTTTAAAGTTCTAGAGGTTTGAGTTGATAGAATTAAGATGAATTTAGCCTGCAGGAAGAGGTAGAGAGAAATGATAGTCCTATTTCATTTAGTGTCCTTCTCAGACCTCCTGTACTGTAGGATATTCAGTTCTGGGTACCCTAGTTTAAAAACAATCAATCAATCAATCAAGTATTTATTAAGTTCTTAGTATGCGCCTGACCCTGTACTAGGTATTGGGGATAAAAATATAATGAATGAAACAATGTCTACTAATAAGGAAGACGACAAGTACATATGTACACAAGTACATAAAGAATGACTATAATGAGAATAAATATAAAACTAATAGAAGGTAAGTCTGGAAAAATGACATGAATAAGTTGTAAAGTACCCAAGGGAGGACAACTAGAATGGAAAAGGATTTCTAGTTTGTGCTATATGAGAATTCTTTTTTTTTTTTTTTTTTTAATTTCATGGCTGCAGTGGCCATAAACAGTGATCTTTTTTTTTTTTAAAGCTTTTTATTTGTATAACATATGTATGGGTAGTTCCCCAACATTGATCTTTACAAAGCTTTCCATTACAAATTTTACCCCCAGTCCCCTCCCCTCCCCTAGATGGCAGGAAGTCCACTACATGTTAATAATGTTGAAATGCTTGAGAAGTTATGCAAGAAAAATCCTATCTACAAGAAAAAAAAGAAAAAAGAATCAGAGAAAGGCAACACAATGCAAACAAATGTCAATATAGATCATGAAAATGTTACGTTGTGGTCCATATTTCATTTCCCTCTCTCTGGGTGTATATGGTTTTCTTCAGTGAACAACTGGAACTGGTTTGAGACAATTCTTTGTTGCAGAGAGCCATGTCCATCAGAATTGATCATCATGTAATACTGTTGTTGCTGTGTATGATGATCTCCTAGTTCTGCTCGTTTCACTCAGCATCAGTTCATGCAAGTCTCTCCAGGCCTCTCTGAAATCGTCCTGCTGGTCATTTCTTACAGAGCAATAATATTCCATAACATTCATATACCATAATTTATTCAGCCACTCTCCAATTGATGGGCATCCCTTCAGTTTATGAGAATTCTTTAAAGGAATTAAGCCTGTTTAAGCTTATAAAAGAAATAATTCAAGGGGTTCATGCAACTATCTATCAGTATTTGAAGAACTACCACGTGGAGGAAAGTGTAAACTTGTTCTGTCTGGCCTGAGAAGGCAGAGCTAAGAACAAGTGGTGAAAATTGCAGAAAAAAAATTTTAGGTTGGTAACAAGGAAAAGTTCCTAACAATTGGAACTGTCCCAAAATTGAATGGATTGTTTCAAGAAAAAGTAGAGGTCTTCAAACAGGATGGATAATCATTTTGGGGTATGTTATACTTTTGTGTGGGGGTTGGACTTGATGGATGTTCAAGTTCCTTCTAACATTCAAATTGTGTTTTTTGATATGATATGATATGATGATGATATGATTCTGACTGGTTGTTATTAGAGGACATCACCACTGATACTAAAAAAAATTAATTGGGGAAAGCAGCAGGATAGAGTGCCAGTCCTGGAGTCAGGAAGACAAGACTCATCTTCCTGAGTTCAAATTTAGCTTCAGACATTCACTAGCTGTGTGACTGAGCAAGTCAGCAGACCTTGATGGCTTCAGTTTCCACATATGTAAAATGAGCTGGAGAAAGAAATGGCAAATCATTTTGGTATCTTTGCCAAGAAAACTCCCAATGAAATCACAAAGAGTAGGATATAATTAAAACAACTCAACAAAAGTAGGAAAAGGATTGGAGGCCAAGTCTGCTAGGGATGGGGAGTAACTGAAATAGAGAGAGGGGTAAATATGGAAGATAGTGCAGAGGAAGCACTAAGGGAACATGCAATAATAGTCAATATAATGTAAAGTGTGTCTTTAATTGTGTGGGGGGAGAGCTGGAGACCCCAAATCTCAAAAACCCTTCATTCCAAATAGGAGGGGCCCCACCCACCTATTCATAGGCAAACTTGCAATTCAATCAGAAATCTTGGCCTAGGGCATAATCACAACCCTTTACATATCCTAGCCCTTAATATCCCAGCCTGAAGCCTTAGGAGGCAAAATAAAAGGAGGACTCTGAACCCCACAAGGGGAAAAGGCCCACTGAGTTAGAGCTCAGTGTAAATTCACCAAGGTGAAAGCCCTAGCAGGCCTCTGCCCACTGACAAGATTCTGTTCTTTTCAGTGAAATAAACTTTTCTCCTTTTTTATCATAGACGGCTGGCCTCAATAGGGATTCATAGATTCTTCACGAAGCCCATAACTGTCTAAAGTGGGGTCCCACATCATCTCCCCTCTTTCATGCACCTCATCAGCACCATCTCTCTCTCCCTTATCATTTGGTGGCCTATACGGTATCCCTGACATTTTGGCCGAGGTAAGCCTTCTCTTGATTATTGCCTATAATATATCTGGGACTCCTATACACACCTGTCAATTAATGACTCAATTAACCATAGCACTATCTAGCAGCTTGATTTGTTTTGTTGAAGGCAGGGCAAATGGACTGAAATTGCCTACATACAAGCCTTTATGGCCTTGTCTCAAGACCCTAAATTAAGATGGCATTGCAGGATACTGCTGATAAAGTTTACTGGGGGGGGGGGGGGGAATCAAAAATAGATACTGATTTTCTAGATGGTCCCCTGCTCTCCACTCCTTTAAGAGCCTCTCCCTGCACTCCAATGCAGTACTCAGCAGAAGCCCTGTGAATCCCTTGCAAAACCACCCCCTTATCAAAGATAGGGCACTGGGTTCGACAATATTTCTTCAATTCCCCTTGCCTCTTGAACCTGATTCTGAAACCGCCCAGCCCCCATTCCTCGGTCTGTTGTGCCACAGTTACCCTCAGTTTCCCTCAGTTGCTGTTTCAGTTTCCCTTAATTGTTCTGCCCAAAAATAGCAACCCCCACTTCTTGACCATCAGAAATAATTGGACTCACATTCCAAAGGAGTCATAAAACCTCCAGATGGCCAGCCTCGACATATCCCTTATCTTTTGGCTTCAGATTTACTGTTTTCCTTTCCCAGTTTCTGTCTTAAGCTTCCTTTACTCCCTACCTGTCAGAATTGAATTGATAGTTTCCTTGGACACCAGATGTGCTCAGCTATTCCCATGAATGTCTTTGTCTCCCTGGGCTATGGAAACTATAAAATCTGTGATGCCCACCAATAAGGTACTGAATAATTTGTGACATTAATCCTATTCAGTCAGCTGACTGTGTTAGTCTAAACTCACAATGGACTGTGTGCTTTGAGACAAGAGTCCCAGCAATCCCGATCCATAGCTATGGATTCTGAACTCTCAATTCACATCAATAAAGTATTATCTAATCTCCAATGTATGATACTGCCTCAGTTTCTCCCTGAGCATTACAAGTCCTTCCCATAAGAGGAGTGGGACCTTTTTTTCTCCTACTCAGGATCCAGCTACCTCTTCTACCCAAGATCCTGATCCAGCCACTCCTTCTAACCTCTGCCCCGAGAGAAGTAGCAGATTCTCAAGGAGGGACACTCAGAGTACAGGTACCCTTCTCAATGTCAGACCTTTCCCAAATTAAGGAAAGACTGGGACAATACTCTGAGGATCTCACCAAGTATATTGAGGGATTTAAGGCCATTTCCCTCCAATTCAATCTTTCCTGGGAAGATGTTAATATCATTATCTAGGATCTGGCTCAGAAGTTTGAGGATGACATGGCTGCATCCTACTCTTCTGGTAAATACCTCCCAGGAGCTATTGCTGTTCTTGTCTCAGACCCCAGGTGGAACTACCAGGAGGGAAGCAGAGATAGAAAGAACAGGGATCATCTCTTAACCTGCCTCATTGAAGGCATGAAAAGGGTAATTAAGAAGAAGGTTAATTATGACAGACATAAGAGATCACTCAAG
Organism: Myrmecobius fasciatus; assembly: GCA_023553655.1. NCBI lineage: Eukaryota > Metazoa > Chordata > Mammalia > Dasyuromorphia > Myrmecobiidae > Myrmecobius > Myrmecobius fasciatus. Next base: position 91,499 of record JAJPUD010007535.1, on the reverse strand, counting down.
GAGCTGAGGAAAATGCTGCCCTCTTTCAAGACTGCTTTGTAGTGTTGTGCCTGTCTCAGTTCTCCCTTGGTTACTGTCTCAGTTTCCCTCAGTTTCATTATCAGTTTCCCTCAGTTACTGTCTCAGACTCCCTTAATTGCTCTGTCCCAGAATAGAATCCCCACTTCCTGACCATCAGAAATTGGACTCACATTCCAAAGTAATCATGAAACCTCCAGATGGCCAGCCTTGACCTACCCTTATCTGTGACCTAGACGAAGCAGTCTGCTTTGGCAAGGCTCCTTACTCCTACCTGTCAGAACTGAATTTATGGTTTCCTTGGACACCAGATGTGCTCAGCTGTTCCCATGAGTTCTTTGTTTCCCTGAGCTTTAGGAACCCTAAATAATGTTTGAAGTTCCTTGATGACATCACTGAGTACTTTGTATTCAGTTGGCTAACATGGCTGTGGCTGTGTTAGTCTCTGGCCTGGACTGAGTGCTTTGAGACATGAATCCCACCAGTCCTGATCCATAGCTATGGATTCCGAACTCTCAACATCAATAAAGCATTACCTAATTTCCATGTGTGATACTGCCTCAGTTTCTCCCTGAGCATTACATTTGGAGGCCCAGCGAGATATGAGATCTGGGACCAGTATTGCACATGGAAAATAGCAGGTCTCCTTCTGGAGTCTTGGGGCGGCTGTATTTGGGCTCTTTGTTTAGGGAAGGCCGGCCCTCTGGCTAGTTCAGAGTGCCAGAGGGAGAGCAGCTTCAGCCGAAGCAAGACCTCAGGGAGGACACCTCCATTCGGCCATAAGAGTCTTTTTTAAATTCCTGCAGGGTAAGTCTGTCTGTCTGTCTGTCTGTCTGGGGCGTCGACACATTTGTCTGGGCTCAGAACGCAAAATGAGGGGAAAAAGCGCAAATTAGGAGCTGGTGAGCTTAACTAATTGCCCCCTCAGGAGTCTGAGCGACGTCATGAAGACGTTCCTGATGTCACCTAGTTAAAAATTTAAAAAAAAAAAATTGGGGGGGGGCCTGGGTATTTTAGCTTGATTTTAGCTTGGGAGAAAAATAAACATCTTTGAGTTCCTAAGAGATCTCTGCAGAGAGAACAGCATCCCCCAGGGAGTTTTTTTGAAAAGCTCAATTTGAATATCTAAAGAGGGAGTGTTTGTTACCTGAAAAGCCTCCCCTCCCTTCTTGAGGCTTTCTCCTGGAGAAGAATAAAAACTTTGCTTTCTGTGTTCTGTAGGTCTGTTTGTGCTTTAAGTTCTCCTCCCCTCTCTGCAATCCTGTGAAGAAAGGTCTGATTTGCTTTATGTCTGTCTGATATATTTGTCTGTCTTGTGAACTCCCTTCTCTCCCAGCTTTCCTGAAGCATCTCGTAAAATATGTCTGTGTGATTAGTGTTTGAGAGATCTCTCTGTGTGTTTGGTTGGATTGAAAGAGTTGGTTCTGTGTGTTTTGTTGGAGCTCTGATGTGTGTGTGTGTGTGTTGGATTAAAGAGCTCTGATGGTTGGTGTGTGTGTGTGTGTGTGTTGGGTGAAACTCATAAATTTTAAGAACAGGGATTGGAAAAATTTGCCAATTGGTCATTTCAATGTTAAAATGCTTGGGTTTTAAAATTTCTTATTGGAGTTGTGTGTGCATTAATTTGAAACTAGCAGGGACAGAAAAAGGTTGGCTATTTTAAAATGCAAGCAGAGAAGTTTTTTTTCCCCCAAAAGCCCACCAGAAGGAAAATTGGGAAAAGAGCCATAAAAAAGCGGCAATAAATTATTCTTCAGGAGATAACAGGAGATGCCTGGAGAGAGGCAGGGAGAGAACAAAGAAAGTGGATGTTAATTAGTGTTGGAGAAAAAACTTGGGAGAAAAAGGTTTGGAAAAACTGCAGTTTAAAATTATGTGTGTGTGTGTGTATACATATATGAGTATGTGTGTATGTGTATATATACATACAATTAAATGGTAAATTGGTTTGCTTGCAACATTCAATTGGAATTTGGGAAATTTCTTTAAGTGGAAAAAAAAGAGAAAGAAAAGCCATATCCTTTTGGATTTATGGGTATTTGGTTTTTAAAATTACTGTTGCTTTGTGCATGCTAGATTGTTTATTTTGGGTATAAGATCTTAGAAATTTGTCTAAATATTGAACCATCAAGAATTTTTAAAAGCTGTATTTGATTTGATTTCAGACTGATAATAGCTTGTTGAAAAAGTTCTGATAATTTCTGTTACCTTCTGAACATGCTGGGTAATTGGTAAGCATTATGAGTTATGCTTTGAATTTTGTCAACTTTGATTTTGAACATGTGTGTGAGTTTTGTGGAATTGTTTAGATGTTCACTGAATTGTGAATCTTGAAAGTTTTGAAGGAAAAGGAAAGGGAAAAGACAGGAGATAAGAGATGGCTTTGTGAATGGGTTATGGAATTGAGGGATTAAAGAAAGGAGAGTATTTTGTGTGTATGGGAAGATTGAAAAGAGGGAAAAAGAATGTAGAAGAAAGTGAAGAGGAAGTAGGATAAAGAAAAAAGGGTTAGAAAGGTATCTGGGAATGGGGAAGAGAGAAAGATTTGCCATTCTAAAAGTTAAGTGAGGAAAGTAAAAGTTTAATGGGGGAGGGAGGAACGGGAAGATTCTTTTTCAAAGGATGAAGTTTTAAACCCCCCCCTCCCATACTTTCAACTGCTTCTTTAAAAATGGAAATAAACTTGGCTATTTGTTTACTTAAGGTTTAAGGAATATGATAACAAATGTGATCTGTAATTTGGTAAGGTCACTTCTAAAAGTTTAATTGATATTTGTAATTGATTCTTTTATGTGCAAATGGGATATTCTGTATGAATTTTAATTGATTCTATTGAGTCATCTTAAAATTGTATTCACTGAAGGGATTTTGAGAAAATTAGTTTTTGCCTTTTGTGTCTCTGATTATGTCTCTGTTCTGGACAATATGTAATTTGGAATTTTTATGTATTGGGTATTTTAAAAAGCAAAATGATCTGTAATGTTCACCTTATGAAACATGTCTTTGATATGAAAGTTAAGTCCCAGAAAGTTCAGGGGACACATTTCTTACTGTTATCAATATAAGGTCATGGTATATGCCTATTTAGGGTTTATCTGAAACTTTGGTTAATGGGGTTTGTTATTGGAGGTAAAATTCTCAGGCTTGTAGCTGATATTGTTTAGGATTTTAAAGTTCCACCTTTTGTAAGTTACTGGGACAATTACCTGGAGTACAACTGAGTTAAGGCTATTTTATCCTGTGTCCTGTATGTGCTGTAGTCTCAGTTTTGACTGATTATGTTATGTTATAGCTATGTCCATGTTTTTCCTCCTGTAACTAATTTCTGTGATTAGAGCAATAGTCACTAGAAATCATTGCTGCAATTTAATTATGTCATATCTTGCTGTTTCCAACCTGATTTTCTGTAATCATTACATGTGTAATCATTATGCTTAGGCACATGAGTATTTAGCCTGGTCATCTGTCTGTTCCTGGATATTTGTGTCTGTAGGTATTCAGATCCTTAAAAAGTTTCTGCATAATGAGAGGACAATTAGCACAGCTGTCTGTGAGATCTAACTTCATTTTGTTATCAGCCTGCAGCCGTTTGTCTGCCTGTGAGACAAACCTGTCTCTTGCTTGGAAGCTGCGGGCACACCTCTGCTGGCTTCTCGTTTTGTGAAACAGTCTTTTCTGTCTCAGACTGTCCTAGTATTCATTTGTTAGGTTTCTTATTTTTCTAGATTTTGGTTAAGTTTACAGCTTTTCTGACAAGCTTCTGGGACCCGGATCCTTACTGCCTGCTTCCACCGTGCTCAGCCCCCTCCCCATGGGCCTGCTTCGGCTTCTTAAAGAGACATCACCCCTTTCTCTTGGCCTGAAGAACTTCTTAAAGAGACAGTAACTGAGGGAAACTGATAATGAAACTGAGGGAAACTGAGACAGTAACTGAGGGAGACTGAGACAGGCGCAACAGTAGAGGCTGCAAGAAAATATACTAATTTGGACCCCACTTCTCCAGAGGGGACCACTGTCCTCAGCATTCATTTTATTAATCATTCTGCCCCAGACATATGGAGGAAGCTGCAGAAGTTAGCCTTGGGCCCCCAAACTCCTCAGCCTCAGCTGTAAGAAACAGCTTTTGGAGTCTTCAATAACGGAAACAGAAAAGCAGCAGAGGAGGAAGATCGCAGAGTCAGGGGCAAGAAACAAAGAACAGGCCCAAATGTTTGCTGCAGCCATTTCCGAGAACCATAAGGGTTCATGCTTCAGATACCATGAACAGGGCCACTGGGCCCGCAACTGCCCTCTAAGGAACACCCCCAGCCCTTGTCCTAACTATGATCAGGAAGGGCACTAGAAGAGGGACTGCCCAGAGAGGAGTAGAGAGGCTGATGCCACCTCAAGCCTCGCCCTCTGGTCTCCTCAGGACTAGGAATGACAGGTTCAGCCAGGCCCTCCCCTTACTCCATCACCAAGACCACTGAACCCAGGGTTACTCTGGATGTGGCACATAAAGCCATTGAAATTTTTTTTGATATGGAGGCTTCTCTTTCTGTTTTGCTTAGACATTCTGGTCCCACCCAACCCTCCCCTCCACAGAATAGTGGGGATGTAGGGGAAACTTAAGAACTGCTTTGAAATCTATCTTCTGGCTTGTCAATTTGGTGATCTGTTATTCAAACACTCATTTATAATTATTCCCTCCTGTCCTGCTCCTTTATTGGGGCATGATTTAATGGTGAAATTGGGGTATCAATTCTCCCTTCTCAGACCTCCAAATGACTTTTTTTGCATTGCTTTCAAAACCCTCCCACATTCCCTCTGAAATCTGGGACAGAATAGACTCCTTCATCTGGGACCAAGGGATTCCTGGGCAAGCCACTTAGGCCACCCCAGACTTAATTAAAGTGGGGAACCCCAGTGTATTTCCCCATAGGTAACAATATCTGATAAAGCAGATTAGGGAAGGGTTGTGACCTTTGATTGAGAAACTTCTTAAGTACCAGCTCTTAATTCCCAGTGAGTCTCCCTATAACACCCCTATTCTTCCTGTTAGAAAATCCAATGGGGAATTTCATATGGTGCAGGACCTCAGGGCAATTGAGGCCATTATTCAAATTCACCCCATTGTGCCTAACCCTTACACCATTCCCAGATCCCAGGAGACACAAAATGGTTCTCCATCCTAGATCTTAAAGATGTTTTCTTTTGTATACCCTTATACAAAGACTCAAAATTTCTCTGCTTTTGAATGGGCAAAGTACCTTGGTATCCCCACCAACTGACTTGAACAGTTTTGCCCCAGGACTTCTGATAGCCCACACATACTGGACAGGCCCTGGCTAAAGATTTAAGGGATTTGAGGCTGCTTAAAAGCAGTCTCATCCAATATGTGAATGCTATTTTGATCTGCAGTCCCACCCAGAGGATTTCCTAAATGCAGCCATAAAAACTCTACATTTACTAGCCTCAAAGGGCTACAGAGTCTCCTTACCCAAAGCCCACATTGCCTGTCAGTCAGTCAAGTATCTGGGCCACAATCTTACCCCACATCTCGCTCCCTAACTGAGGAGAGTTAACAGACCATTTTATCCCTTCCAGATCCTGCTTCAAAGAAACAGCTACGCACTTTTTTGGGCATGGCTGGTTTCTGCAGAATTTGGATACCTAACTTTGGGATTATTGCCAAACTCCTCTATGATTCTATTCTAGAACACAATAATCTTCCCCTAGAATGGAGTCCCCATCAGGTGAAGACTTTTAAAACCCTGAAGTTCAAATTGACCTCCATCCAACTTAGAAAAACCCTTCACTCTTTATGTGGATGATAGATGGGGCCAAACCCTAGGGGTCTTGACTCAGGCCCTTGAACCGGATCTCAGACCTGTCACTTATTTCTCAAAAAAAAAAAAAAAACTAGACTCAGTTTCCCTAGGATGGCCTTCATGCCTTAGAGCAATAGCGGGACTGCCATTCTAGTTGAAGAGACTTTAAAACTTACTCTAGGATAGCCATTGGAGGTTTTAACCCCCCACCAGGTCCAGAGCAAAGGAGGACAAAGGGCTCAGTGGCTTGCTAATGGGAGATTTACTAGATATCAGGCTCTTCTATTAGATACTCCAAACCTGACTCTCTTGGTGTTCCACACCCTTAATCCTGCTACCCTGCTCCCTAACAACACTCAGGTGACATCATTCATAATTGTATGGAAGCTTTAGATTCTGTCTACACCTGACCTGACTTGAGGGACACTTCCCTTGACAACCCAGATGGTGAATGGTTTACAGATGGATCAAATTTTCTTGAAAATGGAGAAAGAAAAGCAGGTTGTTCCGTGGTAACTCTCCATAGCACTCTGAAAGCTAAGCCAGTGGCCCCTGGGACTTCTGCCCAGAAAGCATAACTCATGGCCCAAATCACAGCTTTGGAATTGGGGAAGGGAATGAAAGTGAACATCTATATTGATTCTAAATATGCTTTTCATATTATGCATGCTCATGGAGCTATATGGAAAGAAAAGGGGTACAAACCCACTCCCTCTTGCTTGTTTCAAACATCCTCAAACCAGTTTTTAATCCCAGAGGCAAGTCAGTGGAAGCATCCTCAAGGTAGCCCACAGATATGACACAATGCCAAAGGCCCCATTCCCAAATGTCACCATCTCTGGATACACCCCACTTTTAATCTGCTTGTGAGATTTGTTTCCTCCAGGTTCCAAGCTATGAACTTCCAGCTACTCACACAGTCTGAAAATCATGGGACAACTGCCTTGGACACTGGACACCCCCTGAATGTTGCTGCTGTCATCTTCAGATCTGGCACTCCCCCCTCCTGGCCTAAACCCCCACTGAATTTAGGAACAGCTCTATAACCCCTGTCAGCCTGAAGCAGTTACAGAAGATGAGTGAGACCTTCGTTCCTTTGCCCCAAATGAATCTGGGGTGACAGCTTGAGGGGGGGAATGATATAAACAGATGATAGATGTGGATGATTGTGTCCCCTGATCGTGGGGAGAGAACTGGAGAGACCCCAAATCTCAAACTCCTTCCTGACAAGATGGGAGGGGTCCCACCCTCTATTCATTGCAAACTTCACTTTCAATTCAATTAGATAGATATTCAAACTGTTCCATTTGTCTGGGACTAGAAGAATCCCATAAAACCAAGGATTTCTAAACCCATCTTTGCTGATTTCCCAAAAGGGGAAAGGCCTGCTGAGCTCCTGCTCAGTGTAAACCCATCTTGCTAATAACTCACCTTTACTTTTCCCCTTTCAGAATTGTCCTACTAAAAAATCTGCTTCTCTGAGGCTATAATAAACCCATTTTGCCATAAATCTTGCCTCGTTTCTTGAGGTTTGTGGATTCAGAGACCACAACTGGCCAAAGAGGGGTCCCACACCATCTTCCCTCTTTCACACACCTCATCAGCACTATCTCTCCCCCTCACCAAATAGTCAATAGTCATTGAATGCTGACCTACTAAGTGAAAGGCACTGTGCTAAGAACTTAAGATATAAATAAGAAAAGAAAATCCCTGCCCTCAAGGAATTTATAATCTAAGGAAGAAAAATAAAAGGAGGAGGAAGAGGGAAGAGAAGAAATAAATGTATAACCTGGCTTGAGGACAAATTGGAAGCAAGTAGAGCTGCTAAAGGAAAATGAAACTATCAATATATAACTAAGTCCTCTATAAAAGCAGGCTTTAAGAGAAGTTTTATATCTCTGTCCTCCAGCTCTCCAGAGGAGAAGTGAAATTCCACTGATTGAATTTACTTGAGAATCAAAAGAAGAAATGATATTAACCACCACAAAGAAGAAATATGACACCAGAGAATGTAAGGGTAGGAAAATGAATAATAGCAGAGTCTATGCTACATTCAATCAAAGCTACTTTTATCAATCTCTAAAAGTAGTGTTAAGTAAAACAGGAATAAAGGGGAAAGACAAGCAAAATATGAGAATGTCCTTATATATAGCCATGATGTTCTTAAAGCAGCTAGAAAAAGGCATTATTCTTTTAATCCCATCCATCATAGCAGGATTGCTATGAAGCTCAAGATTTATTTCTGGACAGGTTCCAGGAGGTTACAGCATCCCAAACTAAAATAGATTACTATACCTGCTTTCAAAAAAATCCAAACTTCTTTGTTAGTCCAAGGCCCAAATCAGCCTCTTAGGTCAATTCAAGATCTAGATGGGATATTCACAAAGTATCTTTGTACTCAAAAACAAAAAAAGATGTGTCTCTGGAAACCAATGAGGAGGCAAAGAATGTCAAAGATATTTGGTGAACTTTTGTGAACACAAGATGTCATTTGTGAGTACGTATGTGATTAATTTTGCTAGACATCAAAATATCTTCACCTGCCCAAAGTCATTTTCCAAAAATGTGCCTTATAAGGCAAGTAAAAAAAATCCACAACACTGAGATAAATACAGTAATTTTTTTGTGTGTTTTTTTTACTGCTATGGTATGATTACACTATTCTGTAATTATTGTGTTCTAAAAGGCAGCAAAAAATAACAAGCTATGTTAAACACAATTCTTCTAAAAGTCTTTCTCTAAAGATATGCATGGATTCCTAGTGACTATTACCATAGTTAAAATGAGAAAATGAATTATTACTGGCCTTAAATACAGAAAGTAAGCCAATAAAACAATTATAACATCTGATATTCATTTTGTATCCTCTTCTCTTCTTCAATCTGTGGAATGAAAAAAGTAAAGTGCTTTTCAAATTTTATAGAGCTCTATAAATGCTAGATATTATTAACCAATAATCCTTTCTTTGGTATACAACAAATCTGGTATCAAAGCCACATTTTTCTTCTGTGTCTCCTCAGACCATAAACAATCAACAAGCTTTTTACTAAATACTGGCTTTCTCAGAGGCATTATTAGGCTAAGTGCTACTGAAGATACAAAGGCAAAAATGAAAGTCTGTACCCTCAAGAAGCTTACTTTCTAATGTAATAAAACTGAACTTCCCAAGATCACAAGAAGAACCCAAAATTCATTTTACATATAATATTTTGCAAAGAAAAATAGTAACTTTAACAACCAAAAAAAAAAAAAAAAAAGAAAGAAAAGAAAAAGAAAATCCTCATAGAATGTAAGAAATTTGATGCTATGGATACTAGGGCATTCCCTGAACTTATTGTTTTTTATATGAATATAAATTGCTTTCTTGAAAGAGGGGTATTAGTGTCATTAAGTCACTTGGTTTGGTAAATAGGGTACTTATTAAATGTCAAAAGATATATGGCAGACTGCTTCAATATTTCAACAGATCTAGGATCTATTTCACTAATGAGAGTACTATGCAAATCACAACCCAACCAAGCAAAGATAGGTAAATAAAAAAGGAAAAAAAAAATTATTCTGTTCTAACACCTTCCAAGGATAATTTTATGAACAAATATATATAATTCACTTTGTTTTTCCTTTTTCAGTTGTTGTTGGATATGTTGTTTCTTTTTTTTAAATTATTATTAAAGCTTTTTATTTGCATAACATATGTATGGGTAGATCCTCAACATTGATCCTTACAAAGCTTTCTGTTACAAATTTTCCCCCCAGTCCCCTCCTCCCCTCCCCTAGATGGCAGGAAGTCTACTACATGTTAATTATATTAAAATACTTGTTTTCCAGTTTTTCACATCTCTGTTGCAGGGCGTTATTTTCTTCTTGCACGGATCTCAATTTATTTCCCCAATCTTCTTCTAGCTCTCTTTTGAGATTCTTTATGCAATCTTCCAGGTAAGCCTTCTGAAAAGGAGACCAATTTAAATCCACCTTTGTGGCTTTATCTGGGATTGTTTTCAGAATCTCAGGATCTGGGGACTGCTCTACTTTCTCTCTGTAGAAGCTGTCTATGGTGAGAGCTCTCTTCTGCTTCTTACTCATGATTTTGAGCTGAGGTATCAGTCACCAGCAGGGAATACTGCCACAGTTTAAATTTGCCCTGGGGCAGTTTGCCGAGTTGACTTCCTCATGGTCGGGCTAGATCTGCACTAGGACCATGCTTTCAGCTGCTCTCAATCCACCCTTTACCAAAGGCAGATCTGCCAAAGCACCTGCCCAAAAGCAGCACAAAGTGGCACAGGCGTCTCCCAGGGACTTCCTGGGTGCCTAAAATCCGCGGGGCTTCTGCCCCAGGTGCACTGGCGTCTCATCTCGACCAGCGGCTGATTCCCCTGAGGCTAACCTCCGGAGTTTTTTCAAAATAGATTTTTGATAGAATTGTGTTGTAGTCCAAGTGTTTGGTGGAGCCCTCACTCCAAAACCAGTTCGGAGGCTCAATTTGTCTGGGTCTGAGGGAAGGTATGAGGAGCTCACAGAGAACACTGTCTGCAGTTCGCCATCTTAGCTCCGCCCCCATATTAAAATACTTGACAAGTCGAATATATGTATACATATTTCCATACTCATTTTGCTGTGCAAGAAAAATCATATCTACATGAACAAAAAATATCCGAGAAAGGAAACCCAATGCAAGCAAACATCGATAGAGATCATGGAAATGATATGTTGTGGTCCAATTTTCATATCCCTCTCTCTGGGCGTATATGGCTTTCTTCACTGAACAATTGGACCTGGTTTGAAACATTTCATTGTTGAAGAGAGCCATGTCCATCAGAATAGATCATCATATAGTCTTGTTGCTGTGTATATTGATCTCCTGGTTCTACTTGTTTCACTCAGCATTAGTTCATCCAAGTCTCTCCAGGCCTCTCTGAAATCATCCTGCTGGTTGTTTCTTACAGAACAATAATATTCCATAACATTCATATACCACAATTTGTTCAGCCACTCTCCAACTGATGGGCATCCCTTCAGTTTCCAGTTTCTAGCCACTACAAAAAGGGCTGCCACAAACGTTCTTGCACATGGTGGGCCCTTTCCTTCCTTTATGATTTCTTTGGGATATAAGCCCAATAAAAACACTGCTGGGTCAAAGGGTATGCACTGTTTGATAACTTTTTGAGCATAGTTTCAAATTGCTCTCCAGAATGGTTGGATCCGTTCACAGTTCCACCCACAATGTATCAGTGACCCAACTTTCCCACATCCCCTACAACATTCGTCTTGATCATTTCCTGTCATTTTAGCCAATCTGACAGGTGTGTAGTGGTACCTCAGAGTTGTCTTAATTTGCATTTCTCTGATCAGTAGTGATTTGGAGCAGCTTTTCATATGACTAGAAATGGTTTTAATTTCATCATCTGAAAATTGTCTGTTCATATCCTTTGACTATTTATCTATTGAAGAATGGCTTGAATTCTTATAAATATGAGACAATTCTCTATATATTTTAGAAATGAGGCCTTTATCAGAACCCATAAATGTAAAGATGATTTCCCAGTTTGATGCTTCCCTTCTAATCTTGTCTGCATTAGTTTTGTTTGTACAGAAACTTTTTAACTTAATATAATCAAAATTATCTATCTGGTGTTCAATTAAGAGTTCCAGATTTTCTTTGGACATAAATTTATTTCATCTCCACAGGTCTGAGAGGTAAACTATCCTATGTTCCTCTTATTTGCTTACAATGTCAGACTGTATATCTAGATCATGAACCCATTTAAATCTTATCTCGGTATGTGGTGTTAGGTCAAGCCCTAATTTCTTCCACACAAGTTTCCAATTTTCCCAGCAGTTTTTGCTGAATAGTGAGCACTTATCCCCAAAGCTGCAGTCTTTGGGTTTATCAAACACTAAATTGTTAAAGTTATTGCCTAGATTGTCCTGATATCCTATCCTATGCCACTGATCGACTGCTCTATTTCTCAGCCAGTACCAAATGATTTTGATGACCACTGCTTTCTTTATAATATAGTTTTAGATCTGGTACAGCAAGGCCACCTTCACCTGCCTTTTTTTTTTTTTCATTAATTCCCTTGAAATTCTTGACCTCTTGTTCTTCCAAATGAACTTTGCTACTATTTTTTCTAGATCTGTAAAATAATTTCTTGGGAGTTTGATTGGTATGGCACTAAATAGTAGATTAGTTTGGGTAGTATTGTGTTTCTTCAGCTTTCACAAATGGGAGGTGATAAGTAAATGTGGTAGGTATACATTTCTATTTGATAAGAAAATTCATTATTAGAAGAAAAGTGGTGCATTACATAAAGTACTGGACTTCGAATAAAGAAGCCATGAATTTGAAAACTGCCTCAGGCACTAACTGTTTGACCCTGAGCATGTCTCTCAGACTTAGTTTCCTCATTGGTAAAATAGAGAAAGACACAATCCAAACTTCCTCAGGAAAAAAAAAAATAAATGGGTTAGTGTTATAAGGTATCTCAAAACAATTTGTAGGCTTCTTCTGGAGAGCAATTTGGAGCTATGCTCAAAAAGATATCAAACTGTGCATACCCTTTGACCCAGCAGCATTTCTATTGGGCTTATATCCCAAAGAAATCATAAAGGAAGGAAAGGCCCCACATGTGCAAGAATGTTTGTGGCAGCCCTTTTTGTAGTGGCTAGAAACTGGAAATTGAATAGATGCCCTTCAATTGGAGAATGGCTGAATAAATTATGGTATATGAATGTTATGGAATATTATTGTTCTATAAGAAATGACCAGCAGGACGATTTCAGAGAGGCCTGGAGAGACTTGCATGAACTGATGCTGAGTGAAATGAGCAGAACCAGGAGATCATCATACACAGCAACAACAGTATTACATGATGATCAATTCTGATGGACATAACTCTCTTCAACAATGAAATGTTTCAAACCACCTCCAATTGTTCACGGAAGAAAGCCATATACACCCAGAGAGAGGGATGTGAAATGTGGACCACAACATAACATTCTCATACTCCTTGATTGATGTTTGCTTACATTGTGTTTCCTTTATCTGATGTATCTTTTGTGTAGATAAGATTTTTTTTGCACAACAGTGATAAGTTTGGAAATATGTATACATATATTCGATTTGCCAATATTTTAACATAATTAACATGTAGTGGTTATCCTGTCATCTAGGGGAGGGGTGGGGAGTTGGGGGGAAAAATTTGTAACAGAAAGCTATGTAAGGGTTAATGTTGAAGAATTACCCATATATATGTTATGCAAATAAAATAAAATTTAAAAAAAAAAGAATTTGTAGGCTTAAACCATCTCCAAAACAAGAGCCAAAGATTGTTGTTGGCAATGAGCTAAGTTCCAAAGAAGGATTTAGCCATTAACTAGGTGAAAGAAGCCATAAGGCAGGTAAACTTCCCTGAAAATTTGCTACCAGTAGGATCTTTTATAAGAGAAAAATCACCTCAGGGGTTAAAATCTATAACTTGGCCTTCTGATTGGATACTGTAAGAGGATCTGGATAATTTTGTTAATGCAAGAAATTCACAGTTAATTCAACAAGGGCCCACAGAAACAAAGGCCACTTAAGGACAAGATAATCAATGGCCCCCTTTGCTTGTCTCAGGAAGAAGCTATGGGAATTCATTTAGGGCCCAGGATTACAAAGGCCCACATAAATTCCACTTAAATTCAAGAAAAGCCTTCTTAGGGTCAATGCTCCTCCCAGTAGCCCACCTAGCTACCAAGGACCTGGAGACTTTTTGCAAAGGGTCTTATTCACCCTATTAGTACCAGATGATGAAAATCTCCAGGGGGGGGCCCTTCTTTTAGGACAACAAAAGAAGGGTCAAACCAAAATGGATCAGAAAACGGAGCAGACCAAAGCTTCAGTGTGATCAATAGTGGAGTCAGCCTACAAATGGAAGCAACACTGCCAGCAAAAGGGAGATAGGGAGAAAAGAACAGAAAGGATAGAAAAGAAAAAAGAGAAAAGAAAAATGAGAAAGGGAATGGGAAAAAGATGAGAAAAAGATGTTTTAAATAATTCTTTTGGTAAAGTTTTTTATATCCAAAGTCAATTGTAAAAGTTAAAAATTGCTGCTAGCAAAATTTGTTGAGAAGTATTTAATGTATAAACCTTACTATTTTATAGAAATTTCATGTAATACTTAGGATAACTATGAATAGCAGACTGCCAATGGGAAGAGAACACTGTCTTTTGTAAGAGGAGAAAAAAACTATTTTTTATTAGAAAAATACAGAAAGATTAAGTTATTAGCAGTAAACCAGAAGAAGAAAAAACAGTGACTATAAGTTTTTTTTTACTTTTTATTCATTCATTCATTCATTCATTTATTTATTTTTGCTGAGGCAACTGGGGTTAAGTGACTTTCCCTCAATTACATAGTTAGGAAGTATTAAGGCCAGATTTGAACTCAGGCTCTCCTGACTTCAGGGCTGATGCTTTTTTTCACTTTTTTAAAAAGCCTTTTAGAAAGAAGACATAACTCTCAGAACCTGAATGTTGATTAAGGGCATCAGAAAACCAAGTAAGAGTCTTCCAAATGATTAGAAGAAAGCAGCAGAGTGGCTCGTGTTTAATCAGTATTTGTTAAATTGGAATTGTTTAAACAAATCTTAAAGAAACAATAAGGTTTGTCTGGAACCCTCAAGTCACAGACATTATCCAGGAAAGTAGAGAAACTACGAATAATCTATTAATAGCTTGTGAATAAGATTAAATTGACAAGAACTAACAATGAGAAAGGTACCAAATTGTACCTAAAATTTACTGTGAGAAAGGTACCAAATTGTACCTAAAATTTACTATCTTTTTTGTTCTTATATTTATCCTTTTTAATAAGTAGTCATATTTTTATTTAGAAAAAGAGAGGTCAATATATCTCTATCTTAGGCAAATAAATCCCTCATAGAACAAAAACTGTGCGAACTACCCTGCCAAAACCCAGATATGCATATATACCACTGCCATCTGGAGACAGTTTATCTAATTGCAATTCAGTTATTAAAATTGGTCTTTGGTACTGAACATGTACTGAAGTTTTATCTATAAATTAACTGCAAACATCATGGAAACAAATTAATAAAAGTAAACAAGAATAAGAGTGAAAAGAATGAAGGGTGGGAAGAAGGGAGAGGGAGAGAAAGAAAGAAAAAGAGAGAGGAAGGAGAGGGACATGGCTGTAAAGAGGACATTGTTAAGTGTAGTAATGTTGAGATTGGGAAGGGAACCCCAAAAGTTTGGGGTCACAGACAGGTGTTGCAAGGTATCTCAAAAGAATTTGCAGGCTTGAACCCATATGCAAGTCAAGGAGCAAAGTTTATTGTAATTGTGACACCATTACAAAGCAGGCTGAATTTCCAAAAGAAATTAGCAGAGAAACAGGAGACACATTTATCCAGCTTTCTATCATTGACATGCTAATTCTATGGCCCACTGGTAGGATGGAGGAGTGGTCTCCAGAATTTGGTTACCACTGACCAACATATTATCTGACAGTCAGCAATGAATTGAGGAGTGGTTGGTTGTGGGGGAAGGGGGAAGGAGGGAGCAAAGCTAGAGGACTTTGGAATCAGAAAGATTACCAGAACAGAAGCCCCCCAAGATCAGAGGACCCCAAAACCATTGCTATATTTCCCCAGAAGCTATACCATATCAGTAACATTTTCTAATTAAGAAAAACTGAGGATGCTAGGTATCAGAGAATTTTATTAAAGTTGAAGGGAAAAGAGAATGACCAAGATTTGAACCTTGCAAACCTGTGTGGGGCAAAACAGGAAGGGAAGAAATGATACTGAGGAAAAAGAACAATTTCACAACAGATACGTTAGAAAAGAACATAAACAATTATGACAGAGTTTATGTGTCAAAAAAGTTAGAGATTGATAAACTAGACCTCTGAGGGGAAGATGAGTTCAGCTTTCATCATATTCTGCCTAAGACAGCTGTGAGATCAATGAAACAACTACTCTAAAAAGAGTAAGCTATGTATATTTAGACAAATAAATAAATCATAACAGCACAAAATTGAATTGGAAGGGATTGTAGAAGTTATACAGAACCCTCATTTTTAAAACTCAGGAAACTGAGGCCGAAAGAAAGCAAACTGCTAAAGATTCAAATTAAGGTTCAATTCCAAATTCAGTATTCTTCCCACTATCATTCTATAACTCAGTAATAAAGTGGATGTGATGAGCCCAGGGTTTCTCCCATTTCCTCACAACTACACTAGTTTCACTTAAAAAAAAAAAAAAAAGAGGCACCTTGATCCTAGAATCTGACTGACCTCTGTATATATGCCTGAGACACAAGCTTCCTGGTCATCTAAGGATATAAAAAGTCCCAATCACAAGGAGGTGGGGCTCCTCCAACTTGTATTTGAAGACCCCAGTAGTCATCATATTTTGCCTTTCTAATCAGATTCATTTCCATATGGAGATGACACTAGACATCACTGTATCCTTGCATCTGCTCAGTGTGTTAGGATAAAGTGATCAGTGATTTATTAGTGGTTCACTTAATCCCAAAATTAAATCTGAACTAACAGGGCATTGGTCTACCACTAAGGTCCACCCCTAAAGGAAGAAGATTTGTAAAGTATCATTTGTTGTAGAAAAAGCACTTGACTGGATTCCAAAGACCTGGATTCCTGTCAAGCTCTTCTGTTTGTGATCCTAATGAGAAAGATGTAATGCATGGTCTTTTTCAGGGTCTGTTCCAGTAGTATTATAGTATTATGCAATAATATACAGATTTTTATCAAAATCACAAGAGGACATAAGATTATCTGAGAATGAAAGGAAAAGATGCTATAAGATCATCTATGACATATGACCTCTAAACTGTAGGGATTGCCATAAAATTAAGAGGTAAAAATTTAAATCTAAAGCAACATACATGCTGAGGTTAAACAAAAGTAAGTCAAAACAAATTTTACCTTAATATTTAAATTATTTTTTTAAAAAATTCACTGTCCACAACTGATTATTTTCGATTCAATTCATATTTATGACTACTGTACCTGCTGATGAGGTAAAATAGACACCAGGAGATTCGGGAGAACAATAAATGGTAAATAGAATATTACATAAAAATAAAATAATAGAGATTCAGTTCACAACATGGAGTAACCACAACAAACTATCCATCACAGATTACAGAGTTTCGCTATGAATTAACAAGGGGAAAGATAAATTCCTTAGTGGAACTCACAATTAACCAGGAAAAAGAAGTCATTAGAGGGAAGACACTATGAATTGGGAGAGTACCTCATAGTGAACTTGTCCCTAAAAATGAGTCTGCAAAGAGCTTCAACATAAAGCATCTTTTAAAGGGTAAATATAACCTTGGGGATTTCATGCCATTTGAGGGGAGAGGAGAAATAAAGAGATGAGAACAAGGATGCATAATGAGATATTGAGAATTCCTAGAAGATACTAAAAAAGATTAGTCTGGGTTCTCATATAAGTGTCTTAAAGATGCTAAAAAGGCAGTCTGAGCAAATTATGGCCGCTTTACCTATGAAAATAAGAAAGTCAGAAAATAAGTTCCAAGATGAGTATTTTTTAACATTTTTTGACAAGGGGAGAGAATAAACTGGTTTCAGAATTCCTATCACCCACCATTGTACATAACACTTCCTTTGAGAACACTGTAATGGAAATGTTACTTTGCCACCTGGAATGTTTTCAAACAGAAAAACATGAGTCAAACATTTTGATTTCTGAGCTGTCATATTTAAGATCACCAAAACTAAAAAGCTCCTAAGAGCCATTAAAAATGACCTGAATTTTTCAAAAGTTAGAGAGAACTTTTAAATGACTAGGCTAGGTGGCACAGTGGACAAAGCACCAGCCCTGAGTTCAAATCTGGTCTCAGACACTTAACATTCCCAAGCTGTGTGACCCTGTGCAGGTCACTTAACCTTAATTGCCTCAGCAAAAAGCAAAAAGAAAAAAAAAAAAAAAAAAAACTAGGCTGTAATATTCAGAAGATAGCACCTTGACATAATTAGCCTGAAACAGAAATACTAGTGAGTATTCACAATAACAAAGGGTATCATAAAATTGATCATCCCTACTAAAACACTTAAAACAAATAGCTGCTGCATTTAGAATAAAGTGAAGCATATTTTCACATAGCACATGATCAACATTTGTTTCTCCTTACAGAATGCCAGAAATCAAATGTTCAAAACTTTTAAATATTAGAAATAAAATATTTTGTAGATCAAGTGTTAAACCAAGTAAAAACAAATCAATTGTCAAAGTTAAGTGTTTTCTCCTCAGTTTTGCAAAATAATAATTGATAGACCAATAAAGGTCTTAACTTGTCTTAACTTCTCCCAGATTCAATTTTGTGAAGTAAATATACTTTTAATTTTAGGTCTGAGGATTTGGAACCATTATATTGGGTTAACTGAATAAAGGCAGAAGAAAAAAAAACAGCATATCAAAAGTGTATGGGTTAAAGCAATTTTAATTTCAAAATTGTCTGAGAATAGACTGCCTAACATATACATGCAAATTACATGCAAATATACTCATGGCTCTCCAGATTTTGCATACAGAAGGATATAGTCCTAGGGTAAATGTGAATGGAGCCTGTCAAGTCCAAAAGAAATTACTTCCACCCATATGGCATTACATACATATCCACATGCCCTTTAATGGAAAAACTGGAAAAGAAGATCTTGATTCAAAAACCATTAAAGAATGGTCACAATCCCTTTGGAAACTCAGAGATCCTAAAAGAACAATATAAAATTCCAGATGACCAGATACACTGGAAAAATTGTGAAAAATTTCAGACAATAATATATATGTTCATATTTTTCCTGAAATGATTTGTGAACTATGGAAACTAACTTTTCTTCCAGAATCTCAACATGTGTTTTCAAGTGTTTTATTGTGTAATATGGTGCTCTAAATTTTAGAGATCAGAAAATCCACTTTCTGGATTAAGAATAAGTATTTTTTATTTTTATATTTTCAAATAATCCTTTATTCATTCATGATTTTAAAATTTCAAATATCACTAAAAACAATAATATTCCAGTTACAAAAATAAAACAAAATAAAAGTTTCCAGTGAGGGAAAAAATCTCAACCTTCTATGAAAAATTAAAATTTAATTCTCTATCACAATGAAAAGAACATTATATCAAATAAAAATGATACGGTTAAAATAGAAAGGAAAAGAAAAACTATAAAAAATAATGTTCTACTAAATTTTACCACAGGAAACTAATGTTGCTGCACTTTCTATTTTGCTTTTCAGCAATGTCAGACAGAAATGCCAAGTTGTCCTGGAAAAATCGGAGCATCTAAACCTTAAAAAGAACCCTGCCCACAAATGAGTTAGTACATTGTTATTCATTAAGGAGCTATGCATTATTTGACAGAATAGGCATAAGTTATGACATACTGGAGGCTTTTTATATTTCTTAGAACATGGCTAAACATCAAGAATGGCCGTGGCAGCCAAGATTAACTCAAAATTTTGCTTTTTCTTTTTAAACACTGAGCTTCAGTGCAACCTATAGTGTTATGCCACAGTCCCATGTCTCAGTTTCCCTCAATTGCTCTGTTTCCATTTCCCTAAATTGCTCTGCCTCAGTGCAACTCCCCCACTTCCTGACCATCAGGAATAATTGGGCTACCATTTCAAAGGAGTCAAAATCTCCAGATGGTCCATCTCTACCTACTCCTTCCTTATCTTTTGGCTTCAGACTTACTATCTCCTAGTTCCTTCCCAAGCTTCTTCCACCCCCAACCTGTCAGAACTGAATTGAGTTCTTTCCTGGAACTCTAATCCCCTCCAGTGCTCAACCCCTCCTCCTGCCTCGTGAGCTCTTTGTTCCCCTGAGAACACTGGGGGTCCTATAAGAATCCTGCAACCAAACTTACTAATTGCTGAACCTACTTGAGATCCAGTCTAAACACTGGACTGTGTGCTTTGAGACAAGAGTCCCAGCAGTCCTGATCCATAGCTAGGGATTCTATACTCTCAATTAACATCAATAAAACATTAATTAATCTCCAATATGTGATACTGCCTCAGTTTCTCCCTGAGCATTACATTTGGAGGCTCCCCAGTGAGATATGAGATTTGGGATCAGTATTACAGATTGGAGACCAGCAGGTCTCCTCCTGGAGCCTTGGGGCAACTGGATTTGGGCTCTTTATTTATTTATTTATTCATTTTCTTTATTTAGGGAAAGCTGGCCCTCTGGCTGGTTCCAGAGTCCCATGAAGAGAGCAGCTTCAGCTACAGCAAAAGCTCAAGGCAGACACCTCCATTTGGCCATAGGAGAGTCTGTTTGAAACCCCTGCAGGGTAAGTTCGGTCTGTCTGTCTACACACTGGTTTGGTCCCCAGAATAAGAATATGAAGGATGAGGACTGGGACTGATGAGCTGGTAACCAGTTCTATCTTTCATTTAATTGGGGAGGTGCCAAGGTGACGCCTTGTGGCACCATCTGGTTCTGAGTGCCCTTTGAGTACAATTCTGAGAGCTTTTAGACAGGAATTGAATTCTGGGCACTCTCTGTGAAGGCAGAGAGCACCATCCAAAGTCCAGGAAGCCTATTTGAAAGGCTCAATTTGAATATCTGAGGAAGAGAGGTTGTTAACTTAAAACCCCCCTCAGGGCATTCCAAGAAAAGCAGAGTTTGCTTTTCACTTCTATGTGTCTGTGTAAGTCAGTGTTTTGAGATTTGTCTGTCTGGTTGGCCTACACTCCCCTCTCCTCTCATGTCATTCCTGAGAAGAGCAGGAGTTCCCCTTTCACTTTTAAGTGTCTGTGTAATTAGTGTTTGTGGCTTATCTGTTGGTTGATTTAGGGAACTCTGTTAAGTTTTAAGAACAATGAGAGCATGACAATTGGGTCATTTCAATGTTGAAAAATGCTTGTGGTTTTTAAATTTCTTATTGGAGTTAAGTGTTTGCATTAATTTGAAAGTAGCAGGAATAGAAAAGTTTGGCTACCTTTAAAATGCTGGTAGAGAAGTTTTTGGTTTTTGTTTCCCCCCAAAAGCCTTCAATAAAAAAAGCCTGATAGTGAAGACGGCAATACATCAGTTCTTACTGGGATAACTTTTTTTGTGGGGGGAGGTGGAGAGGGAACAAAGGAAGTGGATGTCAATTAGTGTTGGAGAAAAAAAAACTTGGGGAAAAACAGTTTTGGGGAGACCTAATTTAACATATATATGTGTGTATGTGCATGTTTACATACAACCAAATGGTAATTTAGTTTGCCTGCAACATTCAATTGGAATTTAGGAAATTTACTTAAATGGAAAAAAAAAGCCATATCCTTTTGGGCTTATGGGTCTACTGAATTTTGGGAACTTGGTTTTTATAATTTCTGTTACCTTGTGCATTCTAGATTGTTTATCCTGGATATGAGATCTTAGAAATTTATTTGAATATTGACCCATCAAAACTGTAAGAAAAATTATTTCTAAATGCTGTATTTGATTTGATTCAGTTTAATAATAGCTTGTTTAAAAAAAAAAGTCCTGATAATTTATGTTACTTTCTGAAACATTTTGGGTAATTGATAAACATTATAAGTCACGCTTTAAATTTTGTCAGATTTAATTCTGAACATGTGTGTGAGTTTTATGGAATTATTTAGCTATTCACTATACTGTGAACCTTTAAAGTTTTGAAGGAAAGGAATAGAAAAAGAAAGGAGAAAAAGAGATGGGTTTATATGAATGGAATAAGTAATTGAGAGACAAAGGAGGAGACAGACAGTGTCAGAAAAGTTATTTGGGAGAAAAAAAGAAGGAAAAGGCATGTAGCAAGAAAGAAAAGAGGAAGTGGAAAAAAAGAAAAAGAAGAGGCAAGTCAGAAAGGTATTTGGGAAGAGGGAGAGAAGGAAAAGGCATGTAGCAAGAAAGGACGTGAAGAAAAAAAAAAGAGGCAAGTCTTACAAGTTGAGTAGGGGAGGGAAAAACGGGAAGGCTTCCCTTCCCCCACCCGCTGCTTTTGGCCACTTCCTCAGATGGAAAGCAGAGAGTGTTTTTTAAAGGGCCAGCTTACTTTTTGCATGGTGTTAATTGACTCAATATTTATTTGTTTAGGTGCATGATTGTCTCCTTGTTTAAGGAATATGATGGTAAATGTGATCTATAATTTGGTAGGATTATTTCCAAAAGTTTAATTGCTATTTTTTAATAATCTTTCAGATTCTATTATGTGAAGTTAGGATCTAATGTATGAGTTTTAATTGATTGTTCTGAATCATCTTAAAATTGTATTCATTATCTAGAAGGACTCTGAGAATAATAGTTTTTGCCTTTTGACCCTTTGAAAATGTTTCTGTTCTGGACAATATGCAATTTAGGATTTTTTATGTATTGGGCATTTTGAAAGCAAAATGATCTGTAATATTCACCTTATGAAACATCTACTTTGATATGAAAGATAAGTCCCAAAAAGTTCATGAGGCAAATCTTACTGTTATCAATATGAAGTTATGGTAATGCCTATTTAGGATTCATCTGAAGCTTTGGTTAATGGGATTTGTTATTGGAGGTAAAATTTCTTGGGCTTATAGCTATTAGTATTTAGGAGTTTTGAAAGTTCCACCTTCTGAAAAGTTATTGGGACAATTACCTGGAGTACAACTGAGTTCAGGGGAACAAAGAGCTCACGAGGCAGGAGGAGGGGTTGAGCACTGCAGGGGATTGGAGTTTGGTCAAAAAGTTCAAAGAACCTAACAGAAGCAGAAATATGCAATAGTATTGTAACATTTACATTTTTCTGTATTTACCTATAAAGTCTTAAGAGTTAGGCTAGTTCCCAATCACCAAGGCATATGAACGTTAGCACAATATGGGGGAAAGAATAATGGCTTCATAGTCAGGAGAAATGTTGGCTCAATTTCTACTTGAAATATTTATTCACTGAGTTGACCATGGGCAAATCATTTATTCTCTCTGATTCATCTGTAAAAAGGGGATAGTAATATCTGTAGTGTCTGCCTCAAAGGTTTTTGTGATATTCAAATTTGTTAAGATATTATATAAAATGTCAATGCTGTTGTCTAAACTAGTGAGACCACACTCAGAAAATGTTACATGATTATTTAGGGGAAAAAATATTGTTCTACTGGACTCATTTACTTTATTAAATATTTCCCAATTACATTTTAACCTGTTTTGGGTCCACTTAGGAATAGAGCCACATGTGTTTCACACCTCTGGTTTAATCATTCAGGATTGACTCCATTTAAAGATCTCCAGATACACTCAGCAAAGTGTCCCTCACTTACTTTTTTAACTATTAAATTCCTCAAAAGCCAAGATATGGTAACAATAATAATGCAACTGACATAAGACAATGACTTGCAAAATGTTTTCATTTGATCTATACAACAGTCCTGAATATATGCAGTACAAAGAATCCTGAAGATCATCTGGCCCAATTCTCTTTTACAAAATGAAGTCCACAAATGATTTACTTAAAATTTACCCAGTTTATAAATGGCAGCATGAGGATTTGAATCCTGATCTGATTTTGAATCCAGGGCTTTTTGCCCTATACAACACTCCACCTTATACCAAAATTTGTTTTAATTAAGCCATTTTCTTCTTGCCATGGAACTATATACACAGCTTGCAAAAAAAGTCCCTATAGTTTCTATAAGTTTCTATAAGAAGTTAAGAGAATTATTATTTCATTTTGGAGTTGGAAAAGCTAAGGTGACTTGATTCATCTTTTGGATACTGAAGGGAGGGAGGGAGGGAAAAGAGGGAGGGAAGGAGGGAGAGAGAGAGGAAAGAGGAGAGGAAAGGAGGGAGAAAGGTGAAAGGGAGAGAGGGAAAAAAAGGTGTAAGGAAAGTAGGGAAGAAGG
The DNA here is from genome assembly GCA_023553655.1 of Myrmecobius fasciatus. Taxonomy (NCBI): domain Eukaryota; kingdom Metazoa; phylum Chordata; class Mammalia; order Dasyuromorphia; family Myrmecobiidae; genus Myrmecobius; species Myrmecobius fasciatus. The sequence goes on along the minus strand of JAJPUD010007535.1, from coordinate 67,794 downwards.
AATGAACAAAGGAAAATATGAAATGAAGGAGGAATGATCTTCAGTTCCTCCTGCTAAGATCCCTGCTTGATCTTCAGATCAAGCTTCTAGTAGGCGAAGCCATCTCCATCTTATTCTCTCTAGCCAGTTCTCTCCTTCATTCTAACGGAGCTTTAAATTCTTATGGAGGGGATGAAGGGCAAGGAGTTCCTCCTCCAGGCAAAGGCTCCCACAGAATGGATTTTGTTTATAATAAACAGAAAATAGGTTTCTCAGCTAGATGGGATCCTGTGCACAGAAATAAAAAACGGTGGACCACAAATTAATAATTAGTATATAATATATATTAGCATATATATAATAGTATAATATCAATTTCTCTTACTACTATGTGCCTGAAATAGGCTAAGTATAGGAAATACAAAGAAAGCTAACAAGATCCTTACTGTTAAGATTTCAGATTAATGGGGACAACACAAATACAACTATGTACCAGATATGCAGTAGGTATATGTATATATGTATGTACATATATGTGTGTATATCCATATATTATATATGGAAATGTATATGTATACACACAACATTTAAAGAAATGTATAATTACACACACCTGATAAATTAGGGATACTCAACAGACAGAAAGCATTAGACTAGCATTAAGGAGAATTAGGAAAAGATTTCCTGCAGAAGGAAAGATGTCAGCTGAGATTTGAACCAACTAAGCCCTTAAGCAGAACAGAGAAGAGAAAACATTCCAGATACAGGGTACAGCAAGTGAAAAATGCCCAGCATTGGGAGATGCAAGTATCCAAGGAGCAAGGAGGCCAGTGTCACTGATATCAGAGAGGAATCCAGGAGAGAAGGCTGGGGAGTGAAGAAGACTGGAAAAGTAGTGGGACTAGGTTTTAGAAGGCTTTGAATGCCATAGAGAAGATTTTATATTTGATTCCAAAAGAGATGGAGAGGGATTTTTGTAAGGGAGTGAGAAGAAAGCAACATGGTCAGACCTGTGCTTTAGCTTACTTCAACAGCTAAATGGAGGAAAGACTGAGTGTAAGAGCAAATTTTTTGTTCTAAATATGGCCAATGCAGGATTTTGTTTTACTTGACTACACACATTTGAAACAGAGGGTTTTGGTTTTTCTGCTTGCTCACTGGCGATAAGGAAAAGAAGAATGGCAAGATCCTCATATAAAAACAAAATGTTTAAATACAATTATGAGAAGAATAAAATTTAATTTAATAGGGATAAATGTACAATTCCAAATTTTTGTTTTAAAAAATCAACTTGGGGGGGCGGAGCCAAGATGGCGGAGTGAAAAGGCGACTTTCTGCCTCTCCTCTGATCTTCTCTCAAATCAACAATAAAATAAGCCTCTGAACTGATTTTCAAGTCAACGAACTCAGAAATATTTGGACACTGCTCTCTGGATAACTTCATATCAGGTTAGTTGGACTCGGACAGAGAGATAAATAGACGACTCCTGAGTAGGCCGGAAGTGAGGGTGGGACTCAGCTCAGCTCATCGTGGCAGAAATTCCAAACTCCAAACTCCAAATTCCAAACACCTGGAGTTTATCTGAGGCACTCGGGACACTCTGCCCTGACTGGGGGCAGGTGTTCTGGCAGACTTGCCTTGTTTAAGGAGTAATTCGACTTGGTCCTAGCCCCCACCAGCCCAGCACCTTAAGTCAACTCGCCGAAGTGCCCCAGGGCAAAGCTTTTCAGCCGCCATTTTTTCCCCTACCTTAAAGAGATATCCACACTGTCTAAAAAAAAAAAAAAAAAAAAAAATGAAGAAGCAAAAGAGAGCTCTCACCATAGACAGCTTTTATAAAGAGAAAGAAGTGATCACCCCAGATGCAGAGGTTCCTTTAGACAAAACTCTAGAGAAAATCAGCAAGGACCATCACTGGTCCCCTTTTCAAAAGGCCTTTCTGGAAGATTGCATAAAGAACCTCAAAAGAGAGCTGGAGGATAAATGGGAAAATAAACTGAAATCAGTGCAAGAAGGATACAATATCTTGCAAGAAGGATATGATGCCCTGCAAAAGAGATATGAAAAAGACACCAATTTATTGAAAAATAAAATTAGTCAAGTGGAAAAAGAGCGCAATGAACAAATTGGCCAGTTACAAAAGGAGCTTAAAAAGGTAACTGAAGAAAACAACACTTTAAAAATAAGAATTGAACAAATGCAAGTGAATGACTCACTAAGACTTCAAGAATCAGTCAAACAAAAAGAAAAAAATGAAAAATTAGAAGAAAATATGAAATATCTCCTAGGAAAAACAACTGACTTGGAAAATAGATCTAGGAGAGACAATCTAAGGATTATTGGACTTCCTGAAAGCCATGATGAAAAAAAGAATCTAAACACTATCTTCCAGGAAATCCTGAAAGAAAACTGCCCTGAGATTGTAGAATCAAAGGGCAAAATCACCACTGAAAGAATTCACCGATCACCTCCTGAAAGAGACCCTAAAATTAAGACCCCAAGGGATATTGTGGCTAAATTTCAGGACTATAGCACCAAGGAACAGATTCTGCTAGCAGCTAGAAAGAAACAATTCAAATACTGAGGATCAATAATTAGAATCACATAGGATCTGTCAGCCTCCACACTGAAGGATCGAAGGGCCTGGAAGCAGATATTCCGAAGGGCAAAGGAACTTGGATTACAACCAAGAATAACCTATCCAGCTAGAATGAGCATTATCCTCCAGGGAAGAAGATGGTCATTCAATGATATAGGTGAATTTCACCTATTTCTAATGAAAAGACCAGATCTGAACAAGAAATTCGACATCCAAACACAGAACTCAAGAGATGCATAAAAAGGTAAAAAGGAAAGGACTCTTGAGAACTTTATTTTTACTAGGGGGATACTTAAAGTTTGGGGGTATAATTAACTAGATATTACTTTGATAATATGAAAAAGAGAACTAGAGGTGAAAAGGTTGTCATACTGAGGAAAAGAGGGAAAAAGTGGTAAAATAAGATCAAAAAAAAAAGGAGGTAAAAACAAAGTAAAATCAATTGAAGAGGCAAAGAAAACAATATAATTGAGAGAAAGAGGGGAGGGAGATGAGCATTGTGTAAATCTTACTCTCATCAGGTTGGGCTCTAAAAGTGTATATCAGACATTTGATTTCACATAGAAACTTGTCTGTTGCTAGAGGGAAGTGGGAGGGAAAGGAGGAAAAGTAAGGGACAAACTAATAGAAAGAAAAATAGAAGAATCAGGGGAAAGGAGTAAAAACAGGGGGAGGGGATCTAAAGGGTGGAGTATTTTTGGGGGGAGGGGGTCATCAAAAGCAAAGTACTGAGGAGGGGGGAAGGGAGAAAGGGGAAAGGAAAGGGGAAAACATAACTTGGGTAAATAAGATGGCAGGAAATAAAGAATTAGTTATTCTAACTGTGAATATGAATGGGATGAACTCTCCCATAAAGCGGAAGCGGATATCAGACTGGATTAAAAACCAGAATCCCACAATATGTTGTCTACAAGAAACACATCTGAAACATAATGACACATATAGGATGAAGGTAAACGGCTGGAGCAGAAAATATTATGCTTCAGGTGAACAAAAAAAAGCAGGGGTAGCAATCCTTATCTCAGATCAAGTAAAAGCCAAGATAGATCTAATGAAAAGAGATAAGGAAGGAAACTATATTTTATTAAAGGGTACCATAGATAATGTAGCAATATCTATACTAAATATATATGCACCAAGTGCAATAGCACACAAATTCCCAGGGGAGAAATTAAGAGAGATGCAAGAAGAAATAGACAGCCAAACGATACTAATGGGGGATCTCAATCTTGCTCTCTCAGAATTAGATAAATCAAACTACAAAATAAACAAGAAAGAACCTAGGGAGATAAACCAATTATTAGAAAAGTTAGGTATGATAGATCTATGGAGAAAGTTGAATGGAGACAGTAGGGAGTTTACTTTTTTCTCAGCAGTCCATGGAACCTATACAAAAACTGACCATGTGTTAGGGCATAAAAACCTCAAAATCAAATGCAGAAAGGCAGAAATAGTAAATGCATCCTTTTCAGATCATGATGCAATAAAAATCACATGCAATATAAGGCCAGGAGAAAATAAACCAAAAGTTAATTGGAAATTAAATAATCTAATCCTGAAGAATGAATGGGTGAAAAAGCAAATCATAGACACAATCAATAATTTCATCCAGGAGAATTACAATAAGGAAACAACATACCAAAATTTGTGGGATATGGCTAAAGCGGTTATAAGGGGCAATTTTATATCTCTAGATGCTTACTTGCATAAAATAGAGAAAGAAAAGATCAATGAATTGGGCTTATTATTAAAAAAACTAGAAAAAGAACAAATTAAAAACCCTCAATTAAATACCAAATTGGAAATTCTAAAAGTAAAAGGAGAAATTAATAAAATTGAAAATAAGAAAACTATTGAGTTAATAAATAAAACTAAGAGTTGGCTCTATGAAAAAACCAACAAAATAGATAAGCCTTTAGTTAATTTGATCAGAAAAAGGAAAGAAGAAAATCAAATTGTTAGTCTCAAGAATGATAAGGGAGAACTTTCCTCCAATGAAGAGGAAATTAGAGCAATAATTAGGAGTTACTTTGCCCAACTTTATGCCAGTAAGTTTGATAATCTAAATGAAATGGAGGCATATCTACAAAAATATAGATTGCCCAGGTTAACAGAAGAGGATATAAATTATTTAAATAGCCCCATATTAGAAAAAGAAATAGAACAAGCTATTAACCAACTCCCTAAGAAAAAATCTCCAGGGCCAGATGGATTTACATATGAATTCTACCAAACATTCAAAGAACAATTAATTCCAATACTGCACAAACCATTTGAGAAAATAGGGACAGAAGGTATACTGCCAGAATCCTTCTATGAGACTGATATGGTGCTGATAGCTAAACCAGGTAGGGTGAAAACAGAGAAAGAAAACTATAGACCCATTTCCCTAATGAATATTGATGCAAAAATTTTAAATAAGATATTAGCAATGAGATTACAGAAAGTCATCCCCAGGATAGTACACTATGACCAAGTAGGACTTATACCAGGGATGCAGGGCTGGTTCAATATTAGGAAAACTATCAGCATAATTAATTATATTAATAACCAAAATAAACAAAAACCATATGATTATCTCAATAGATGCAGAAAAAGCCTTTGATAAAATCCAACACCCTTTCCTATTAAAAACACTAGTGAATATAGGAATAAATGGGTTTTTCCTTAAAATGATCAGTAGCATCTATTGAAAACCATCAGCAAGCATCATATGTAATGGAGACAAACTAAAACCATTCCCAATAAGATCAGGAGTGAAACAAGGCTGCCCACTGTCACCATTACTATTTAATATTGTATTAGAAATGTTAGCTTTAGCAATAAGAGAAGAAAAAGAGATAAAAGGAATCAGAGTAGGTAATGAAGAAACCAAATTATCACTCATTGCAGATGACATGATGGTATACTTAGAGAACCCTAGAGACTCAACTAAAAAACTACTAGAAACAATTCACAACTTTAGCAAAGTTTCAGGATTCAAAATTAATCCACATAAATCATCAGCATTTTTACATATTACCAACAAAGTTCAGCAGCAAGAGATACAAAAAGAAATTTCATTCCAAATAGCAGATGATAGGATAAAATATTTGGGAATTTATCTGCCAAAAAAAAAGTCAGAAACTATACGAACTAAATTACAAAACACTTTCCACACAAATAAAATCAGACCTAATCAATTGGAAAAATATTAAGTGCTCATGGGTAGGCAGAGTGAACATAATAAAAATGACAATACTACCCAAACTA